>CAKNXH010057108.1:27833-54993 GCA_932178445.1 Andricus quercusramuli
CAAGATGGTGTCATTTCCACTCTAGCATACCGTCGCCACATTTTGAGCCAAGATATTCCCGATGATAGCTGCAGAGCGTGTCATGAACACCCCGAGCATCTAGGACACATACTATCTAGTTGTCCAGCTCATGCGGGAACAACCTACATCCAAAGGCACAATGCGGCACTGAGAGTGCTTTATTACCATCTCTGTCACTCTTACGGCATTAGCCCAAATACCTCTCCGCTGAACGCCCCTAGAGAAATAGAGCCAATTGTCGAAAATGAGAAGTGCCGCATATATTGGAACTTCATATTCTCGACAATTGTTTCTGTTGCGCACTCGAGGCCTGACATGGTTCTTCTTGACTTCGAGAAACGAACCATGTTCGTTATCGAATTTTCGGCACCTGCGGACAAAAACGTCACAGCGAAGGAGAAAGAAAAGAAAGAAAGGTATAAAGACCTTATGAGGGAGTTGCGACGGTTATACCCGGAATATTCTGTTAAGCTAATCGTCCTGATCATTGGCGCTCTTGGAGGTGCCAAGGTTTCACTTGTTAATAGCCTGAAAAGCATCCCTGCGTGTCAACAAAATGCTCAGACACTTGCAGGGAGAATGCAGAAGGCGGTCGTCCTTGGGTCGCTCCGTGTCCTCAGGGTGCACGAGACTTTCGCCGGATCATCGTATTGAATTCGCGCAGACTGTAACCACCCATCTCACGGTCGTGAGACGTGGTTACAGCTGAAATTTTACCGCGATTTCGCTGGGAGCGGGTGCAATTTTTCAGATTAGCACCCGCTCCCGGCGAAATCCTGCGGTTGTCCTTATGACAAACTTTTAACTATATATATATATATATATATATATATATATGACAAAGCCACCGAACGCATCCTCGGATTGCGGATAGAGGGTCTCCGTACCAAGGGTTTCTGCTGAATATGGTTACAATAATTAATAAGCAGTCGCGGACAATTGTCCAGGGATGGTCCCGAAGGAATAACCCCTAACCAAGGGTGTGAGAACCGTGCCGAAAGCTGCATGGCACCTGGGTGAGGTGTCTTTAACGGTGACTCTGGGATACCGGCGACCTCTCAGAGTACCAGCCTTATCCTTGCACGCGGGGCTCTACAAGGATGGACGAACCCTTTCCCTAGCTGCTCGTGGGAACAACAATGAAACCAACAAACCACAAAAATGTTGTAGATGCGGTTCAAAACGATCGAACGCGCAGAGCACCCGACAATAGATCGGCAAACAATGCCGATCATCCTAGAGTTCGGGGTGCTGAAAATAATTTAGATGGAAACACGACGACGAACCGGCGAAACCCCCACATTGAGTGGACGGATCAACTTGAAAATGACGTGCTAGACTGCTACGATGCCAGCATTATCCCTGTTCGCGGAGGCTTTATGGCGCGTATGCATACTCTGTGGTGCCGGAAACACCCAGAGCTTCAGCACGTTTCGCATTAGTCTTTGCGAAATCAAGCCGACTACCTCCGGAAAAATGGATATGTACGCGGAGCGCTTCCTCAACCGCTGCTTGAGCAAGCTGCAGACGAAGATGAAACGACATTAAGGCCAACCGCAGAAAGCCGGCACCTTCTGGAAGATGATCGCAATTTCAGTACAAGGAGGAACATCAACATGCAAGTTCCTCTTCAGCCCCAATATCTGGCTGAAGTGGATACCTCCCTTCGTGGAGATATCTCGCAAGAGTCCGACCTCTGGACCATCAATTGCTCAGTTTATGGTGCTGCGAGAGCTTTGGCTGATTCAAATCGAAGGCTGAAACCGACGATGGATCAAAAGACAAGAAGACGCTTGGATCAATGGAACAAGAAAATTGGATGGGCAAAACAGAATGCGTCCCGTGTTCAATGTGTGATTGACTACATAACATCTGGCAGACCGTTCAAGGAAAGGGTTCGAAAGTTCGCCCAAGATCTAAGGACCTTGAATCACACACTAAACAGGTCAAAGCTGCTAACAATCAATATATAACAATAATATGAATAATAATAAATAATTATATATATATATAATTTTAAAAAAAGTTAAACAACCACCGCAGGGTACCACTAAGAGCAACTGCCATCTGAAAAAAATGTCAATGGCCCCCAGTAGAACCGCGGTAGAATACACCTATGGCCACGTCTCACATCCGTGAGATGGGTGGTCACAGGGCACGACGAAATCACAACGACAGGCCGGCGAAACCCTCGTGTATCTTGAGGACACGAAGCGACCCAAGGATGAAAGCTTTCTGCATCCATCTCGCAAGTGCCTTGACATATTTTTGGCACGCGGGTGTGGCTTTAAGATTACGAACCAGTGATAATTTCGTACCTCCGAGAGCACCTATCACAAGGACAATTACTCGTACCGAATATTTTGGGTACAGTCGTTGCAGCTTTCTTTTAAGGTCTTGATACCGCTCCTCTTTTCCTTTCTCCTTTGCAGTGATGTTGTATTCGGACGGAGCCAAGAATTCGATCACGAATATAGTTCGTTTCTCGAAGTCTTGGAGAACAGTGTCAGGCCTCGAGTGCGCAACGGAGACTGCTGCCCGAAAATCGTAGTTCCAGAAAACCTGGCACTTCTCGTTTCGGACAATTGACTCCATATCCCTTGGAGCGTTCGGCAGGGCAGGGTCACGACCAACACCGTAAGACCGACAAAGGTGGTAATAAAGTACTTTTAGGTAATAAAGTATTCTAGGTACTCAGCGTGTGCATGACACACTCTGCACCTATCACTGGTAACTTCTTCACATAAAATGCGGGCGCGATATGTTTTTTTCTACATTTCTGTGAAAGTTTGCGTGCATATGCTTGTCGAGTAGCTCTTGGTGAAATTTTCCAACCTCTGCTTTTTTTACTCCGGCTTTTAGACGTGAAGCATCTAGATGGAGCAATGCACTTTCTTCACTTCTGATGTTAAAATTCAGGCCAAGGGTCTCAGCAGCTTGCTCCGCGGCTTTGTAAAGGAACGCTCCTTCGCCAATCATCTCGTGGTTCCTGACCATCTTTAAGAGAGGATCTCTGCCATTCGCAACGATGTAAGCTGTACTTAAAACAATTCGGTTATGAAGACACTGGAGATTCAGAAGTCCGCGTCCGCCTTGGCGGCGTGAAATGTATAATCGCGGAACTGACGAATTGATATGCAAGCTTTTATGCATATGCATGATCATACGCGTGGTGACATCAAGGGCCTTAAACTCGTTCTTCGTCCATTGAACCACCCCAAACGAGTAGAGTAGAACCGGGACGGCAAGCATGTTAGTCGCAGATACTTTGTTCAACCCCGACAGATTGGAAGACCAAATATGTCGAAGAAGATACTTGTATCTGCTTCGGAGAGAATCCTTCACTGATGTTACGTCCTGAATGCGGCTTTGAGGCACGCCCAGGTATGTATAGGTGTCTCCAGTGTTAAGAGGTCTAATAACACTTATATCCACAAGCTCAGGGTCCTTGGGAACGCCAGTTATCTTTCCTTTCTTCAAATGAATTTTGGCACACTTATCCAAACCAAAGTCCATTCAAATCTCTCCTGTGTAGTTCTTGACGATATTTATAGCAGTTTGAAGTTTGCTTTTACCAGCGGCATAGATCTTCAGGTCATCCATATAAAATACATCAGTGACCTTATGCTCACGCTGATTAGTGTCGCCACAGAGGTATCCAGGAGAATTTCTTAGTGCGAGAGGTAGAGGCAGAAGTGTGATGCAAAAAAGCAAAGAGCTCATACTATCCCCTTGAAAGACGCCCCTCTGGAAGGTGACGTTGTTCTTCGTCAGACGAGAGTTCCTAGATGAGTTGGTAAATCTAGTTTTCCAAAGAGGCATCAATCTCTCTATGCATCTCACTATGTGTGGATGTACCTTCAAGCTTTCCAACAGACAGATGATGAGTCTATGAGAGGTTGGATCGAAAGCTTTCCGGTAGTCAATCCAGGCCGTTGACAGAACGCGCTGATGGACTGCAGCGTCTTTACAGACACACCTGTCAATCAGCAGGTTCTCTCGACAGCCTGCTACACCTTTTTCGAGCCACGTTGTTCGTACATCTCTCGCCATACAGGCTCAATTCGTCGAACAATCCTGTTGTTTAGGACAGCTGGAAAGATCTTATACAGTGTGTTCAAACAAGTTATTGGCCTGTAATTCTTTGGCTTGGACAAGTTGCCTTTTTTCGGTAGGAGTAAAGTGCGTCCTAACACCAGCCACTGCGGAATGGGCGTAAACGATTTTAAATATGAGGTGAATATGCGGGCCAAATGTTGGTGTATAGAAGTAAACTTCTCCCACCAAAAGTTCTTGATACAATCTGGTCCAGCACCGGAAAAGTTCTTCGTGCCTCTAAGTGCTTTTTTCATCTCTTCGGCAGTGGCTGATGGGCACTCCTCCTCAGATTTTATGAGGCTGTCGCAAAACTCCTTGAAGCGGATGATATTGTCAGTATCTTCTTTCAACTCTAGTGTTTTCGGGATCTTGTACACCTCTCTCCAAAAAGCCTCTACCTCCTTGGGCTTGGGTGGATTTTTTACAAAAACAGGGGGATCACTGAAGAGGCGCGATGGGTCAGCGCCTTGAGTCAAGCTTTGACTTGTTCAGTGTGTGATTCAAGGTCCTTAGTTCTTGGGCGAACTTTCGAACCCTTTCCGTGAACGGTCTACTCAAATGTTATGTAGTCAATCACACATTGAACACGGGACGCATTCTGTCTTGCCCATTCAATTTTCTTGTTCAGTTGATGCAAGCGTCTTCTTGTCTTTTGATCCATCCTCGGTTTCAGCCTTCGATTTGAATCAGCCAAAGCTCTCGCAGCAATATAAACTGAGCAATTGATGCTCCAGAGGTCGGACTCTTGCGAGATATCTTCACGAAGGGAGACATCCATTTCAGCCAGATCTTGGGGCCTAAGAGGAACTTGCATGTTGATGTTCCTCCTTGTACTGAAATTGCGATCATCTTCCAGAAGGTGCCTGCTTTCTGCGGTTGGTCTTAACGTCGTTTCATCTTCGTCTGCAGCTTTTTCAAGCAGCGATTGAGGAAGCGCTACGCGTACATATCCATTTTTCCGGAGGTAGTCGGCTTGATTTCGCAAAGACTGATGCGAAACGTGCTGAAGCTCTGGGTGTTTCTGGCACCACAGAGTATGCATACGCGCCATAAAGCCTCCGCGAACAGGGATAATGCTGGCATCGTAGCAGTCTAGCACGACATTCTTAAGTTGATCCGTCCACTCAATGTGGGCGTTTCGCCGGTTCGTCGTCGTGTTTCCATGTAAATTATTTTCAGCACCCCGAACTCTAGGATGATCGGCATTGTTTGACGATCCATTGTCGGATGCTCTGCGCGTTCGATCGTTTTGAACCGCATCTACAACATTTTGGTGGATATATATATATATATATATATATATATATATATATATCATCTCACGGATATGAGACGTGGCCATAGGTGTATTTTACCGCGGTTCTACTGGGGGCTACTGACATTTTTTTTTTGGATGGCGGCTGCTCTTCGTGGTACCCTGCGGTGGTTGTTTAACTTTTTTTTTAATTATATATATATGCACTTTCTCGATCTCTCACTTTCTTCAATTCCACGAATTTGAAGCATTGAAAAATTCGCGGAATTAGGAATCCGTTGAATCTCAACTTGTTTTGTTTTACTTTTGCACGATTCGCCTCAAAAATAGAACCAATATGAAATGAATAGAATATTTTACATTATTCAAATATATTTATTTATTCATTCATAATACTTGCATATCACCTGATTTCTTGATTAGCTTTTATTTTTGCCACCTGTGAACTGTATTAAGAATCGGATCTGGGACTCTCCTACGGTCCGCGCGCGAGACGTACAGCTGCGCCAAACATCAGAAAAAAATTATCAACAATTTTTTTGAAATAAGCTTTTGAATTCCTTTTCTTGTATCAGTCGGAGGACATTTCGAACTACATTCCCTAAAAATTTTATTGAAAGATTCCAGAAACTGACTGACTGAGCGCGAGTTGAAATCAAAAACGAATTAAAATCGATTTTTCCCAAACTGAATGTCGAGACAAATTTTTTTTAAAACCCCTAGAGACTTGATTCATGAGTGGACAAATTAATTAGTTGAAATGCGTCCTAGTGAATTAAAAGAATTGAACTTATTGAATCAAATAAATATTTTTTTGAACGACTAATCAGATTTCAATGCATGTAGACCTTTTGAGTCGAGGAAATTATTTCTTTGAATGTAAGAAATATTTCTTTGAACCATTTATTTAGCGTATAAGAATATGTGACCGTCCACGAAGAAAGGGACCTAATGCGTCAAAGCTGAATTTTACAGGACGGGCGATCGTAGCAGAGCCCACAAGCCAGCATTTGAGTAGTGGGGATGCGTCTGCGAAAATCACCCCCTCTACTTACCACTACACTTTTAGGCACCAGCCAGTAGAGCTCACGGAAACGTCGCGTACATCTGTAGTGGTAAGTGGTGGGGCTGGATTTCGTAGACCTCTCGTTCGGACTCTGCGTACGATTATCATGCATATGTTTGTAGCTTAATAACAGAAAAAGTAATAAACTTAAAAAATGTCTGATTATTTGAAATTAAAGAGTAACTAATAAACTATCGATTGGCCTAAAAACTGAAAAGCGATTTTTTCCGCATTAGGTCCCTTTCTTCGTGGACGGTCACATATAAGGAAAGTATGTACATAACTGTTAACAGATTGTAGGCCCTCTCTAAGACCTCCTCTCCTCCTCCCCCTGTAACGAATCGTAACAAAGAAATTGTACCCCCCCCCCTCACCCTCTTAATTTACGTCATTTATCTTTTCCAGAAATAAAAAAATATGGGTCTTGAAAGCGATGGACATTTATTTCTGTATTCAAGATAATACATGCTTTGCAGGATGAAAGTTTCAGTTTACTAGCATTTTAATGTTGTAATATTTTTAACACAGAATCTTTTATTAAGGGATTAAAACAATATTTCGGATCCGAATTTAAAATTTGCAAATTTATGTATTTATTTAAAAAAAAAACTTTTCTACTGTAAAAGATGACTATTTAAGAAAATACTTGATTTTCAAGAGAAAAATTAAATTTGCAGACAAAATAATTGAATTTTCAACCTGCAAAGGTGAATTCTCCAATGATGAAAATTCATTCAAAAAATGCATTTTAAAACTAAAAAGCCGATTTTTCAAAAAATAATTTTTTTTCGGTCAAGAAAGAAAACGAAGTTCACCAACACTGCATTTAATTTAATTCAGCATTGCGACGCCTGTGCATTGGCATGCACTGTGATATATTGAGCACAGTACTGTCAGTACTTAGGAATCGTACTTGCCAACAAGTTTTTCATTTTCTTCCGGTTGCGGGAACGACACAGTATGTATGATGGATTAAGGAGAATCATTTGGTTAATAATTTGTGGCAAAAGTTGAGGTACCGCAAGCATGCCTATAATTATTAGCGGAAGCAATGTAGTATTTTAGATATCTTGTTCGGGGGTAATAGTGGAAATTTGCGGTTTTTTCTGAAACTTTAAACTCTTTTGCCACTTTCCAATTGGAGCGAAGCGATAATTATTTCAAGTTAACCATAATAAATATTCAAACGATTTTTTATCATTGTTAAGAATACTGTATTTGCTTAACGTTACAAGGTTGCGGTTTTTTGCGATATTTTTAACTGTCTATTTTCACTTGGAATGACTTAATACTTAATGATATTGAGCAACAGTAATTGTTTAAAAAAATTATTATTATTGTTAATAACAATCTGCATCTATTGTAATACTCGACAGATGTTTTTTTTTGTAATGTTCAGCTTTTCGCTCACTTTTCACATAGTGACGTAATAATAAAAGCTATAAATTAATGATAAATGAACAACATAAGGAATCATATTTAAACAATCTCTTTCTTTCTCGTGGATATAATTTGCTGGAGGAAAGTCTGAAGTCAAAATATCTGCAATTCTAAATTTTTCTTTTAGGCTTTGCAATAAGCTTCTGGCTTTAATTCAAATGAAACTTTTACAAGTAAAACTAAAGAATTCAGAAAAAAAGCAACTACCTGACATTACCATAAGAGAAAAGATAGATCCAAACAGCAATCAATTGTGCAAGTAAGCACGTTCGTTAACTCGCATCAATATTGCAACCCCACCAAGTGACACGTGGACAAAAAGTTCACGAGTTCAGAAAAAAACCGCAACTTTTTAGCACTGATATAAGAGAAGGTGGTTTTAAACAATAATTAATTGTTTAAATAACTATGTTTGTTAACTTGCTGCGTTTATTACTTCATGAAGTAAAAAGTGGATTCACCTCACTTTTAACGTTACCTATGTAATCTCGTGCAGTACATTAATAATTACTGTGTCTTATTGCTTGTTTTTTTTTAAACAAAGAGAAACTCAAATATCGAATTGTCAATTATAACTACAATTTGATGTCACTCGTGTAATCTTCGTAATTATAATATACATGAAAAACTTAAACAAAAAAAACAATGAAAAGCTTTTTTTACAGCAGTGAGAATAGATATTAGTTCATTTGAAAAATGGAAATTCAAAAACCGATACAGCTAAAATATGTACAAGAAAAAATTCTTTCACTCTTTTCCACGTTTTATACCGCGCAATAATACTGCGAGCAGTTTTCTCATAGAAATGCATATTAAAGGAGCTGAAATCAGGCATCTAATATCTTTTGAACGCGATTTTATAATTTTTCATGATTTTTTCCAGGTTTTAACGTTCACATTTTATGTTGAACATTTATCCAAGACATCTCTGTGCAAAGCTCTTAAATATTTGACGGAAAGTAAAATAAAAATTGATTAGTTAGCTATCTTTGATATTGTAATATATTCACAAATATTCGTGCAAGAAATATTGATACCTCATAGTACATAAATTTGATTTTATATAATAGCAAATTTTTTTAAAGTGGATCAAAAATAATGTTGAATAACGAACAGATTTCCTCATATTTCATTTCTTATATGTATAATAAAATGAACAATTTGTTTGACTGAAAAATTTCGAGATTTTGCCCGAAAAAAAACCTTCAGATTCGGATGTTTCATTTCCGGCAATCCTCGAAGCGTTAGCTATGAAATACATCGGTCGCGAACGACGATAAAGTGGGGGTAGTGCTCGAGCGAGAAATCGGGGAACCGGCAATACTCGGAGCTTGGACTGTATATAGCAAAGTGGCGGCTCAGTCCCACCCCCAACCGATTGTGGGCCACCCGCCACGTATTCAGCAGCGACAACCACGTGGGCCGTACCGGCGAAACTTGGGAGAGGTGGCAATCACAACTTTCACCCAAGCTTGACTCAAGCTTGTCATCAACATTGGAAGACTTGGGCAAAATTTTAACTCAACATTGACTCAAGCTTTGCACGCCCACGTATCACCACTATAACGACTAGCGTTATGAAATAAAATAGGCTGAGGTGCAAGGCAACCACGCCTTGGTGAGACGCATATGGTTGCCGCACAGCCGATAAAAAAGAGAGATGCGTTTCGTCCCGGGTCCGCCACTGGACTCATCAGTGTAGCATGTGGGCGGACCCTGCCACAAACGCTCTGGGGAGGAAGGGACTCGGCACCTTATTTGAAGGCGCAGGCCCTCGCTTTGGTTGCGAGAAAGTCCTGCGCCAGCAAGCGGTAGCCGCCTAGAGGTGAGTCCCCACACCACGCATTCAGCAGCGCCATCTATTGGTCAGCGGCATCGATACTTTAGACTCAGTAGGTAAGAAAGATTTTGATTACAGTGTGCTTCTATACCACCAGAAGGCTTGAGACCGCAGCGACATCTCTCGGATCGCTGGCGTACTAAACGCGTCCAAATACCGGTCAAACTTGTGAAAAGTGGCCATAACAATTCTCACCCAAGCTTGACACAAGCTTGGCACCAACATTGGGTGACTTGTACACAACATTCACTCAAGCTTGACCCAAGCTTCGGTGCTGTTAGGGTGGGGGCTAAGCGGGATGTATGGTGATGAATCATGCATAATTGCCTGTTGTGAGTATGTTCCTGTGAGAAATAAGAGCTCCTTCCCCTCTTGACCACAGGCCATTTGGCCAACATCCTCCAATAACTGTCCCTGTGTTGAAGATCTTTCTGGTGAAGGGACTGATGCACCTGTGTTTCGAAATGAGAATAAGTTAACCAGTACTAAATTGTTTTATTTATATTGAGGAATGCCCAAAGCTCAGAAAATTTCGATAATTTTTCTAATCCAATCAAAATATTTTTTAAAAAATCCTCAAAGAGAAAAGGCCTTTGGAGCATTAATACCAAACGTTGAAACTCTCTTTCAAATAGAGAATAGCAATAATTGCTTTCATTCACAATTTCTAGCAATTCAAACGGAGTGTTAAGAATTGCTTACAATTGAGTTCTCAACATTTGCTTGAAAGCAGTAATAACTGAAAATTGTACTAATTTGTAATCCTTTATAATAATTGTAATTCTCAAATCGAAGAGGCTGATAATTCTAGTAAAAGTCAGTGAAGAAAACTTTATATGCCTGTATTTTAAATTAATCTGATATTCAAAACAAAAGTAAGGTATATATATAGATTTTGCAACGTTCTAAGAACGTTCCGGAACGTCCACAGAACATCTTTAAAGATTTGAACGCGAAAAGTTAAAAAATTACAAAAAATCATTGAAAAAAAGTTGATTCACAAAGTATTATAATATTTATAATAAAAAATTACAACAAAATATAAATTTTGTAGAAATGAAGGCGCAGCCCACGTTTTAGAGGTGTGCAGTCCTTTATTCGAATTTTTAATTCAAATTTAGACACGCTCGGAAAATTCGATTTTTCGAATTCAAAGACAATTTCAATCAACGTAAAACTAGTTTGATTTCCTTGAGCTACTGCAATTTTTTAAATCAAAATAGCTCCTTTTTTGGCAAATGAAAATTGATTCCAAAAGTCAAGTCGAATCTTTGGAATTTGATTTATTCGGATATTCGAACAAGTGGAATTTCGAAGATTCGACTGCACTTTTGGAACAAATTTTAAGTGAAAAAGGTACTTATTTTAAATTCAAAAAATTGTAATAATTCAAGGAAATCAAGCCGGTTATATGCACAGCTAATTTTTTTCTACTTCGAAATATGCAATTTTCCAAGCATGTCTAAATTTGTATTAAAAATTCGAATAAACCACTGCACACCTTTACCACGTTGCAATTCATTAAATTGATATGACATTCTGATGATCCTTCATATAGAAATGTTTGTGATTGTCACTTTCAATTTGATATACAAAGGCGAAAGTCATTCGTATCTATTTTATTTGGATCATTTGCCATTCCTAAATTATTATTTCGTTGCAAATTGCAGAAATCCTCTTATTGTTTATGACTAAAATCAATATATGAAATTAACAGATTTGAGAACGTTCCAGAACGTCCACAGGACATCCTTTCACATTTGAATAACAAAATTTTTCAATATACAAAATAATTCTGAGATGAATGTTTCTTTGGCATAAATCAAAAATATTAAAACGTTTCAATTAGTGACCATGGTTATTTAATCAGAATAAGGGGAGCATATAAGTTCTTTAAATATGAATAAAATATTTTTATCCATAAAGCACAAAATGTTGAAAATTTGAAGAGTATCTAATAAGAATCGTTAACATTCTAAAAACGTAATCTTATGCATATGAAACGAAAGAAGGAAAAATTTGATGAGTCATACTTAATTACCTCTTGAGAGTTTCTTCCCGTGAGAAATAAGAGCTCCTCCTTCCTCTCTTGGCCATTGCTTGGCCATTTGGTCAACATCCTCCAATAACTCTCCTTGTGCTGAAGATCTGTATGATGAAGTGACTGGTCCACCTGTGTTTCAAAATGAGAATAAGTTAACTAGTAATACATTGTTTTATATAAATTGAGGAATGTTCGAAGCTCAGAAAATTTAGATAACTTTTTTAATCCAATAAAATTATTTTAAAAGAAAATTCTCAAAGGGAAAAGTCCTTTGAAGCTTTAGTGGTTAAATTTCGAATCCATTGCATTAAATTATGAAAAATTTAATTCGTGTTGTCTTTCTTGGTAAAATATACCAAACTTTGAAACTCTTTTCAAATGAAGAATGACAAGAACCGTTTTCATTCACAATTTCTAGCAATTCAAACGGAGTGTTAAGAATGCCTTACAATTAAGTTCTCAACATTTGCTTGAAAACATTAATAACTGAAAATTGAACTAAATTGTAATAATTTATAATAATTGTAGTTCTGAAATCAGAGAGGCTGATAATTTTAGTAAGTTCCGGAACGTCCGCAGGGCATCTTCAAAGATTTGAACGCTAAAAGTTGAAAAATTACAAAAAATTATTTTAAAAAAAGTTGATTCACAAAGTATTATAATATTTATAATGAAAAAGTACAACAAAATATGCATTTTGTAGAAATAAAAGCGCAGTCCACGTTTTAGAGGTGTGAAGTCGTTTATTCGAATTTTTAATACAAATTTAAACACGCTCGGAAAATTTGATTCTTGTTAGAAACAGGAGGGTCTTCCTCATTTGACTGACGTAGCATTTGCTTCTTATTGTCCAAAGTCGATCTTATAATCGAACTGTCTGCTGAAGGGACTGATTCACCTATGTGATAAACTGAAAATCAGTTCGATAGTATTACATTGCTTTAATTAAATTGCGGAATTTTCGACATGGCAACAGAATTGCGGACACCATTTTAGTAAAACGAATTTAGGGAACTTTGATTTATCATTATATATAAATTAATGTGGTATTCGAAAGTGAAAGTAGGACGTATCAATTTCCGGACGTTCTGAGGACGTTTCGGAACATCTACATCACATCTTTGAAGACTTGAACGAGAATTGTTTCCAAAGTACGAAAAATATTTGTAAAAAAATGTCTTTACAAAATATTTTAATATTGATAATAAAATAGTATAAGATAATATACATTCTGCAGAAATTCAAGCTTAACCTAAGTTTCAATTAATTAATTAAAACCAAGAACTTGATAATCATTCTCAGCGAATTTCAATTCCTTTCAAATAATACATTTTTAAAGCAACTGAAATTCAAGCAAGTAAAAAACATTTTCCTCATTTCCCGCAAAAAATAATAAGTCTTTAAATAAAATTAAAAAAATTGTATATTTCGCAAGTCATTTTTTTTCTTCTTGTTGGGAACATAAAGGCACAGTTTTGAAATTATTTTTTCTGTTTGTTCGTGTACTTTTTGTTCGTGTGACCTTTGTTGCGACTATGGCCTCTCCTTCGATGTTTCTTATCACGGCTGTTATCCCTTTCGCTCTTATGATGTCTCTTGTGGTTGCGGGCTCTCCTTGCACGTACCTCATCACGGATGCGATTCTTTTGGTCCTTGTGGTCTCTTTCGGTGCTATTTCCTTTCCTTGCACGTTCCTTATCACGGTTGTGATTCTTCTGGTCCTTGTGGTCTCTTTCGCTGCTACGGCCTCTCCTTCCACGCTCCTTATCATGGCTAAGGTGTTTTTCAGTTATGTCATTTATCTCACTACTGCTGCATCGATCTCCATATCCGTCATCACGGCTGCGGTCCTTCACGCCTCTGTGCTCTATCTCGCGACTACGACCTCTCGTTTGTTGGTTTGTACAATTTTCCTTATTAGACCTAGTGGATCCACGAATGTCGATGTGACTATCGTTTTCTTCACCTACAAAAGTAAACAGTAAGAAACGTATTAAAAAGAAATTATATCTCTGAAGCATGGAACGTATAAAATAAGAATTAAGGAACAATCCACTGACTCTTATTTTTCAAGTTGAATTATCACTATAATATGGAATGAATTCTTATTCTTAAAATTTTCTACTTTATTGCTTTATATTCAGAATTCTTCTAATCTTTAGCTTCATAGACCACCAAAAATCAAGGGTTTCAAGCATAAATGATTTGCATTATAATTTCCTCACTGTGTAACCATAAGGATAGTAATTTGCTTAGTTTAAGAGATCATTTTGGAAAAATATTGTGTGAGCCCTCTGATTTTTGAAGGTCCCAGATAAAAGTTAGAAGTATATAAAAATAGCATTTTTGCGAGAACCTTTCAACTTTATAAGATGATTACAGGGATCACAGCGCAGAAGGAGTTCAAAAAAGGCGAAATAGGGGGAAATAACCCTATTTCCCCTTTTTTATATGTCGAAAAGAACAAACAATCTTTTTGTAAGAACTGTTATATTTTTGAACATGGTGTCCTGTAAAAGATCCGCACGAAATTCAAGGACATTGAAGGAGATTTCAAGGACATTTTCAGAAACCTTCAAGGATATGTTTGGAAAATTTCAAAGACATTTTCAGGAAATTTTGAAGACACTTCCTGTTTTTTTTCGGATAGTTGCTGATAATAGTGTGAAATAAGATAAAATTCGAGAGGATATGAAAAAATTAAGGACATTCAAGGACTTTTGGAGAACAGGAAAAATTTAAGGACATTTCAAGGACTCTAAGGACTTCAAGGACTACTGGACACCATGCTAAATAATTTTCAATGATTTTTCAATGATTTCTACCATTAAAGAATTAATTCTAGAAAATTGGCTATACTTAGGAGGTTGGAAATCCATTCACAGTGATATAGAAATATCCAAGAAAAAGTAGAATTAGTTAAATACGCAATTTTGACATGTTTAACACTTTCAAAATGGCGTTGAAAATAATTCTAAAGAAATTGTGCTAAAATTAGTAATTACCGAGTAATTAACAATTAAAGATGAACTAATAAGAAGCACGCGTTAGCAGGTCGACAGTCCATGTGCCATCGACAAGAGTGTGTGCGACTGTGCATAAACAAGTTTAGTTCGTATAATTTCTCCTCCGTTCGCTTTTCCTGTAGGTTGTGACTCTCTGGTGTAACTTCCCTGGCGGACCGAACGAACGGAGCGGATACGCTACAGCGTATCCTTATATTATCCACATCGTATCCTCTCCGTATCATGCAAGAAAAACTCATTAAAAAAGGAAGATGAACATTTCACTTGTTAAAATTCGGATTCTACGTGAAATTTTGCGTTAAAAGGTAACGGAGTAATCGCAATAGTTTTTCTTGCAACATTAAAAACTTTAAAAAAATATAATACTTATCGATAACGTGAGCTGAAGGCGACTTCAAACGCATCGTCGACGGATAAAGCCTATGAACTGCTACTGAATGACGATGCTTTTGAAGTCGCCTTCAGCGCACGTCATCGATAAGTATTATATTTATTAAAAGTTTTTAATGTTGCAAGAAAAACTATTGCGATTACTCTGTGACCTTTTAACTCAAAATTTCACGTAGAATCCGAATTTCAACAAGTGAAATGTTAATCTTTCTTTTTTAATGAGTTTTTCTTGCATGATACGGAGAGGATACGATGTGGATACTATAAGGATACGCTGTAGCGTATCCGCATCGTTCGTTCGGTCCGCCAGGGTTCACACGTCAAAGAGATACAAAAATTGACGAAAATATTTTCCACAATCAACCAAATTCAACAGAATTCGGCAGAATTCTCTTCAGATCAACAGCATGCTCTTGAATAACGTAGAATTCATCCTGAATTTAGTAGAATTCTCTTGAATTATATGTACAATTCTCTTAAACTTTGTTTAATTCTTTTAAATTCAGTAGAATTCTCCTAGGTTTGGCAGAATTCTCTTGAATTTAGTCAAATTATTCTGTTTTCTTTCAAATTTAGCAGAATATTCTTGAAAAGGGAATTCTGCGGAACTTAAAAGATGCTGCTGATTTCAAGAGAATTTCGTTAATTTAAGAAAACTCTACTGAATTCAAGAGAATTTCACTGATTTCAAGACAATTCTGTCAAACCTAAGAGAATTCTGCTGAATTCTGCTGAAATCAAAAGAATTCTACAGAGTTAGAGAGAATTTCACTGATTTTAAGAAAATTCTGCTGAATTTAAGAGAATTCAGGAGAATTCCACTGAGTTCTCGAAAATTCTACAAAATTCAAGGGAATTTACAGAATTCATGAGAATGTTGTCGAATTCGGTTGATTGTGGAAAAGATTTTTTTACAATTTTTGTATTTCGTTGACGTGTAAAGTTACACCAGAGAGTCACAACCTACTGGAAAAGCGAACGGAGGAGAAATTATACGAACTGAACTTGTTTATCCACACAATCTTGTCGATGGTACATGGACTGTCGACCTTCTAACGCGTGCTTCTTATTGGTTAATCTTTAGTTGTTAATTACTCGGTAATTATTAAATTTAGCACAATTTTTTTATAATTATTTTCGACGCTATTTTTTTGTTAGAATTGAAAAATACAAAAATGTTTTTTGAGTACGCCGGTTTAGAGGTAGGCCGGGAATTTGCAGAGGGGAACATATGAACTCCTATCTAATACAACGCTGCTGAAGGCTGGTGACCTTCTCAGCATAAATCACCAGCCTATTGATGCTCTCGCTTTCCTTTCTGATGTCCTAACCCCCCCCCCCTTCCCCATAACAGAAGTTTTGGTGGGATTTACGTTACAACTAGACTCTCCACCATACGACAAATCACTGCTTAACTTGGATATGATTTCGACTAGCAAACCCAATTTTGCGCATACAGGTGGTAGTTGGGTGTACAGTCTAAACATGAATAATACAAACAATAAAGTAGCCTCGGAATAGACTGAAACTTTGATTGACGAAAAGCATACACACGGTAAACGTAAAGGTCGAGTTTCAGGCGATGAATGGAAACTGGGTGTTTGGAATGCTAGAGGATCTTAAAGTAAGAGAACTACGAGAAACTATGCACGTAATGAAACTAGATATTCTATGTGTACCTGAGACGAAGAAAAGGGCATGCGAAAGTAGGAACATAGAAAATGGGGTGTTGAAAGTTGGTTTCGAAGTATGGTCAGGAGTAGATACTGAATCACATGCTTTTCAAGTGGTGGGTTTAATTATGAATGAAAAAGCAAGACAGCATCTCAAAGATCATGGATATGTATAGCCCAGATTGCTGTGGATTAGAATGAAGGTAGGAATTAGAAGATTATTTATCATAGCGTGCTACGCACCAGTTGATAGCGATTCGAGGGAAGTTAAGGACGCCTTCTGGGACACTTTAAATGATACAATAAGTACTTGCGATCACGGTGAAAGAATCATTCTGCTAGCAGATATGAACGGATGAGTCGGTGTCCAACGTCAGGATACAGGTACATAAAGGGTGCTAGGTAAATTTGGGGATCCAACAAGAAAAAATTATAACGGGAAATAATTAGTTAGCTCATGCTTAGAAAAGGGCCTATTTATTACAAATACTTGGTTTCGACATAAAATGATCCACACTTACACCTGGTGTAAAGGAAATAACCGCAGTATAATTGACTTCGTTATTGCGAATGAAAGACTAAGAGAACTAGTTAAAGATACAAGAGTCATGATGGATTCTGAATGCAATACTGATTATTATCTTCCAGTGTCCAAAAATTAACTTAGGGCGGGGACGGAGAAGAAAGAGAACAAAAAACGAAACAAACGGGAATCAAGATTGAAAATTTACAAAAATCGGAAGTGCGAATAGAGTTTTAAAAGAGGTTAAACGAACGCATAGATAGGGCAACGTGGGAAGTGCATATAAGCAATAATGATGTAGAGGGCACGTGGACTTTGTTACGGGATATCATTGTTAAAACTGCGACCGAAGTATGTGGTACGGCAGTTGTAGGAAGAAAATCTGGTGATGCATGACGGAATGATGAAATTGAGGCAGTCCAAAACGAAAAGAAAGAAGCGCACAAAAAAACGCTGAACATCACAGGTCTTGGCGACGTGGAGAGAAATAGGCTCAAAAATGATTACAGACAAAAAAAGGGGAAAGTTAAACGACTAGTCAAGGAGAGTTGAGATAAAATCAGAATAGAAGAAGAGAAGAAAATACAAAACGGCTTTGAAGGAATTATGAAACTATTATTTAAACTGTTGAAGGAAAGTAGAAGTACAGAGTTTGTCTGCATGAGAAACAGCAAAGGTGAAATGCTAAATGATATAGACGGGATAGTAAATGCTTTAAAAGACTCTTTTAAAGAACTATTAGGAGGTGAAGATATAGGACAACAGAACTGCGACATAGAAGATGATGCAATAGAAAACCCAGTTGAAAAAGTCTGTGTCACTGAGGTTAGAGATATAATTAAGAATTTGAAAAATAGTAAGGTTGCTGGTGTAGACAGCATTAGCGCTGAAATGCTTAAATACGGTGGCGAGTACATACCTCACAGGTTGTGCGAATTGATAAATTAATGTATCGAGATGGGAGAAGTCCCAGACGACTGGAGAAAAGCGATTATCGTATCAATATACAAAAGAAAGGGAGATAAAAGCAACTGCAGTAATTACTGAGGTATCAGCTTATATACATAATTCTATATTAGCACCGACTGTACTATACAGTAGCGAGAAATAGACCTGTTATGAAAAGGAGAAGAGTAGAATAAACGCTGCCATGAAACTTCTGCGCACAATATGCGGGAAAATACTGATGGACAAAGTCCGAAACGAGATAATCCTCAAAGAATGTGGTGCAAAAGAGACAATAGTGGACACGTGGGAAAGAAATCAGTTAAGATGGTTCGGACATCTTTAATGAATGAAAGATGAACGACTGAATAAACAATTTTACAAAGGTAAAGTGACTGGCAGAATGCCCAGAGGTAGACCACCGAAAGAATGGTTAGAATCTGTGAATGAGACATTAATCCGAAGAAACATGAGAAGCCATAGAAACGCGAGAGCTTGCATGAAAAAATGCATGGACGTAAAGGAAGCTAGAGTAGTATGTCAGGACAGACAAGTATGGCGACAAATAGTTTGTAAACAGAGTGACAATAGAGTGAATGACGCCTGACACAAAGGCCTTTGGATACTAATGGGCCTAAGTGAAGAATCACACATAACAACTGCGAAATAAACGTGTCATTTAAATAAATAACACGAGAATTTCAGATCAATCTAAAATATCTATGCCTAATACCAATATACCTATCTACCTTACACCTATATACCCACCTACACACTACTATTTTCCAACCGAGCAAGTCACGCGTACCCCGAAAGGGAAATGGCCTAATGGTACAATTCATAGAAAACATTTTTTTCGTGGTGTTTATAACGTTTCAAAATCGCAAAAAATATGAAACACCAAAAATTCTAAATCACGACGGAAGGTTTTTTCCGAGAATGCAAAATGATAAAATGTTTCTTTGGTTCAAGATAAATAAATTTCAGGTTTGACACATATATATATATATATATATATATATATATATATATATATATATATAGTTTTTTTAATATATGTGCATATGACTCAATCCAAAAAAAACATGTTTTTGCAAATTTTCAAAAAAATGGTTACTGAGCAAATAATTTATTTTGAAATTTCGTAATTTTTTATTATTATTCACTAGTAAAATCTCTAAATATAACAAATTCGTGATAATTTTAGAATCCATAGGAAATATTTTGAATTTTATATCGTTAAATTTTACTGAATAAATTTTTTTTCACTTTTATCGAATACCAACTCAAAAGTTTTTTAACTATCAGCTCAAACGATTTTATTTATTTTAGCATTTTCACTCCGCCCTACTCTTCAGTGCTCTTAAACTCAAATTAAAAATTGCTCAAGTCTGAACATTTAAAATTGCAGTTGATGAATGTAGATATTGCATTTTTTAATTAGGTATTTAACTTTGTAAATTTCAACTAAAAAGTGTTCATCTTCTAGTACTTATTCAAAAGGTACTATATATTTTTTTAACTGCTCCAATTTTATATTGGATAACAACTTCTGTCTCCATTTTTCACATTTTCAACAAGCTTAAAAATGTTTCAGCTTCAAATTTTCTTTTTGAGAGTATTTATTTTTAATGGTTCAACACGTGAAACATGTAACTTTTCATTCATGAATAATTTATTTAAGTGCTATCATTGCTTTAATTATTATTCAATGGTGGGTTCACTTAATAATTGCATAGAATTTTTCGCGTAGTTCAAGTATTGTATTTTTAAATATCGTATATTTAAAGAGAAAAGGGGACAAAGGGGAAGTTTTATGCGAATAGGGGGAAAAAGGGGAAGCTAAGAAAAAAAGGGAAGACTGTGCACCCTGTGATTATATTATAAAGAAAATGATTTGTGGATTTATGGAAAAATTTCTGGTGAACATTTATATCTGATCGACTGTTTCAAACATTTTATAATGCAAAATTATCTTACTGCTTGATTTGTCACTTCAATTGTTGTTTCCTTTCGGTATCGCATCCAACTTTTTTGAAGGAAATTTATTCTCCGAGAGTGTTCGTAAAGGTAACCGAATAGTCTGAGCAGAAGGTATCGTTCCAGATTTAATTATTGTAGGCTTCCTCGATTCCATTATTTTCACCTTGACATCTTTGAAGGAAGCGTCTACCTTTTCCCTAAAGTTCCACGGTGGCGTTTTAATATTAAATTTAGGTATGTTGTTTCTACCTGCAATTAAAATACGATAACAATTTTTTATCACAGATTCAGATTCTCCTTTACGAAATACGTCAGTTTTATTCGGAAAATTTGTTTCGATTCGCGATATATGGCGCTGCAATTGCGAAAAATGAAATTGTTGACACTACTTTTAGCTCTACCCAGGAATAACGACGCGGACGTAGTAGTTGTCTATTCCCTTCGGGGTGCTTAATTTCGGTGAGTCCCCTTGCCTCTCACCATCCATCGGGGTGCTTGAACTTTTGGCAACTGGACAGTAAAAGTGATAAAACTGTCGAAAACCATTCCCGAATACAGTTGGCTGACGACAGTCGATTTTGGATGTAGACATTACATATCATCGAGTCTCCACTGTCTACAATCCTCGACGTCATTCCGGCCGAGCGATAACTGCGTCTGTCCGTGCTTAACGTTTATTCATTAGGAAGGTTGATTGTGTTTATCTGATTTGGGTGTGTTGGTTGCTTTCGTTTGGGTTATTGTTGTTGGTCACGTTCGTTTGAGTTGGTTTGGGTGCCGTTGTATTTCCTCATTACCTTACTTCATTACTTTTACAATGGAAATTCTATCTCAGCAACAGAAGATTGAAATGATTCTCATTTATGGAGAAAGTGGCAGGAATATCAATGATGCTCTCACGCCTTATGCTCAACGCTTTCCAGAAAGTGTTCCTTCACGCGCTTGTTTTTACCGGGTTGTCCGAAACTTCATCACTGACGGAAGTGTACAACCGAAAAAAGGGAAGCGTCAAGTAACAGTTACTGGAGTTGATGATGAAATTGCAATTTCAGCTGCACTCACTCATGACCCACATTTTAGTACTCGACAACTAAGCCGCGATTACGGAATTTCTCTATCCAGTGTTTGGAAGGTATTAAAACGTAATAATTATCATCCGTATTATATTTCACTGCATCAAGAACTTCATGGAAATGATTTTCAGAACCGAGTGACATTTTGTCAATGGGCGGTTCAGCAGATACAAGGAAACCCGATTTTCTTTTTTCTAGTACTCTTCACAGACAAGTCGTCTTTCACAAACCATGGTAACGTTAATCGGCACAACATGCATTATTGGAGTGTAGAAAATCCACATTGGTTGCATGAAGTTGAGCATCAGCGTCCATGGTCCGTGAACGTTTGGTGTGGACTAATTGGAGATCAACTTATCGGTCCGTATTATATTGATGGAAATTTGAACGGTGAAAAATATCGTGACTTTTTAGAAAATCAACTTCCAATATTGCTGGAAGACCTAAGCTTGGAAGTGCGACACAACATGTGGTTTCAACATGACGGTTGTCCACCCAGCAAAAAAGAAAGAATTGATACGGATTGGGGCGAATTAACATTTTTGTAATGCGCGTGAATCCCGTTTTCTGATTCGTTCGAACGCATTGAGACGCATTTAGATGAATCGAGACAGCGCGAATTGAATGCGTGTGAATTCGTATGAATGCGTGGTCGAGGTCAATCAGAAAAAAAATTAATAAAAAGTGCATGCGTCGAGACTTGAAACAGCGATCCCTCGTGTATCAGTCCAGAGTACCCGCCACTGAGCTACGAGACAATTTACTAAACATTTACAATAAATTCTATATGCCCTGCACGCTGGTTTTCCTGTTACGGATTAAATTGTATAAATCAATACTTGCTGAAAGTCGCCGTGACGCATTGGGGCGAATTCAAGTGTGTATTATATTCTCACGAATTCAGACGCATTGACCAATATTGAAGCGTTTGCGTGGTGACGCACTGAAGTGTATTCGCTGACTTTAGACTTTTGCACTGCATTTGTACGTATAGAAAGATTCAAAATTAAAATACCGTCTTCACGAATTTACATGTATTGGCACGTAGGTCCAATGCGCCATTGGCGCAAAGCGGTATTTGCAGGGTGTCTTAGTCTTTTCAATTCAATTCGTATCAATACTTTCTTTTTTCCTGGGCAGCACATTATGCGGCAATCGCGAGGGAAGTACTCAATCGCGAATTCAATGGACGATGGATCGGTAGAGGAGGTCCAGTAAATTGGCCTGCCAGATCGCCAGATCTTACGGCGCCGGATTTCTATTTGTGGGGTTATCTAAAGAATCGCGTGTATCAAGAAGGGCCCACAACTCGTGATAACATGATCGAGCGAATCAGGTCTGCTTGTGCACAAATATCACCAGACACAATTCGCAGTTGTGTGGAATATTTCAAAGCTCGGATTAACAAGTGCATCGAAGTGCGAGGACACCATTTTGAGCACTTAATGTAAAATAATTAATCGAAAGCTCCCTGTGGTGAGAGGCAAGGGGACTCACCGAAATCAAGCACCCCGATGGATGGTGAGAGGCAAGGGGACTCACCGAAATTAAGCACCCCGAAGGGAATAGACAACTACTACGTCTGCGTCGTTATTCCTGGGTAGAGCTAAAAGTAGTGTCAACAATTTCGTTTTTCGCAATTGCAGCGCCATCTATCGCGAATCGAAACAAATTTTCCGAATAAAACTTACGTATTTCGTAAAGGAGAATCTGAATCTGTGATAAAAAATTGGGGTTGCCATTTGAAATTACAAAGTTACCCCCACCCCTGCCTCCTGTGGGGTGGGGGTGGGGGTGGGGTAAATTGTAACAAATCTTTTTTCCCCCTCGAAAATAAAAAGTTTTTATTCCAGACATTTTTGCCGTAGGATGCGTATTTTTTGAGATATTTCGTTGTCTCAAGTTAAAAAAAACACGCTGTATAATTGAATATTAAATGAAAAACATACTTGGTTCATTTTCGTCTGAAGAGCTTAAGCTTTTTGGGCAAGTCTGACGTTTTCCTGCGACTTTTGTATTTGGGGCGATATTTTGTATTCCCTCATCTGAACTAGACAGCAGAGATACTTGTTGTTCGACGTTCTTGGCAAGTTGTAATGCACCTACATATAAAAATGTATGTGATTATATCACCAAATCATTGACACAAATTCTTAGAGTAGAAATGATACGCACCATAAGGTCCATTGAGATGGCGTATTCTGTGTTTGGACCAATTTGGGCCAGGAGCTTCTCCTTTATTCATACATCGTTTTGTATTGGTTCTATCGGGAGGCCAATAAACATAAGACCTATCTGTAGTTAACCAAACACTAGGAACAGCGTTACACCATGTCTCACAAGAGACTACAAACCATGAATTCAGAACCTGAAACGTTTGTGAAAAATATATAACCAATGCATCAGAACTTTTTACATTTTGAGATTTACTACTCATAATTACTGATAATGAGTGAGACGGACTTGTAACTCTTTCAGTTAAAAAAGATTCGTTCTAACAGACGTTCACAATTTAAAAATTTGCAATTAAAATGAGTGTTACCTCCAACATGAAGAAAATTAGTACTAACGATTAAGTAATTTCTGAACAAGAATCACTACAATTTTTTTTCGAACTGATAACCGTTCAAAATGGAAAATTTATATGTCGAAGCTTTTGAAGTAAACATATTTGAATAAATACTAAGCATTCGTGATAACTAATTTTGAACTATTACAAATTCAAACTAATACTTCAGAGTTCGATCTAAACGTGCCAAGTCTTTAGGGATTGAAGAGGAGGATCTAAGAATTAAAACCATATTAATAACTTTTATTTCTAACGCACCCCCCCCCCCACAAAATAAAACAGTGCTGATAATTTTGATTTTTAACCTACCACAATAATGGGTGAAAATTTAGTTTTTGATTTTTGTATCATATTTAAAGCTCTGTATGTGGGGGGGGGGGGTGCGTTAAAAATAAAAGTTATCAATATGGTTTCAATTCGTAGACATTCCTCTTCAATCCCTAAAAACAAGTGCTTTCATCAATTCCTGAAGTTTAGGTTCAATTTTTCAAAAATCCAAAATTTCCCCATGCTTATTCAATGGTATTTTTGAGTGCTCGATAGCACGCGTTAATATTTGAATTTCGAGAAAAAAAATTGCTGATTTTCTTTCTCCGGAAATGGAAACTTTTTGTGGAGGGGGGAGGGTGACTTGCCCTCCCTGGCGGACCGAACGAACGGATACGCTACAGCGTATCCTTATAGTATCCACATCGTATCCTCTCCGTATCATGCAAGAAAAACGGATTAAAAAAGGAAGATGAACATTTCACTTATTGAAATTCGGATTCTACGTGAAATTTTGCGTTAAAAGGTCACGGAGTAATCGCAATAGTTTTTCTTGCAACATTAAGAACTTTCAAAAAATATAATACTTATCGATAACGTGGACTGAAGGCGACATCAAACGCATCGTCGACGGATAAAGCCTATGAACTGCTACTGAATAACGATGCGTTTGAAGTCGCCTTCAGCGCACGTCATCGATGAGTATTATATTTATTAAAAGTTTTTAATGTTGCAAGAAAAACTATTGCGATTACTCTGTGACCTTTTACCTCAAAATTTCACGTAGAATCCGAATTTCAACAAGTGAAATGTTAATCTTTCTTTTTTAATGAGTTTTTCTTGCATGATACGGAGAGGATACGATGTGGATACTATAAGGATACGCTGTAGCGTATCCGCTCCGTTCGTTCGGTCCGCCAGGGGCTGTAGAGTGAAAAATTGTGCAATGAATTTTTGGACCACCCTAGTTAGGGAGGGGGGATGAAAATTAACTTAGATTTTCGTTAATCCTAGTGTCCCAAATTTTTTCAAGTCGTAGAATACAAATCGGTAGTTAAAATTTGGAAATCCAAAATGTCTGATCCAATGTGGTAACTCAAAATTGAAAGATCGTAAACTCGATCATTTTTTTTTAAACTTTGTATCCCGGGGGGATAAATCTTCTAGATTAAAAAATTAAAAATGGCCGATTCAGTATAGCGACTAGAAATTGAACAAGTATGAAACTCGATAGATCATTACGTAAGTTCGTATCTTGAGATTCGTATTATACGACCCCAAAAACTCGTGGAAATAAGGTTTTACGAAAGAGTGCCAAGTTTCCGCATTTCTTCGTATATTTATGCCGCGATATTGGTTCAGCCATTTAGAATTTTGACCACCAATTCGTATTCTATGACCCCAAAAACTCGTAAAAATAAGGTTACACGGAAATGTTCCAAGTTTTCGGACTTCTTGGCATTTTTAAGCCGCGATATTGGATTAGCCATTTTGAATTTGCAAAATTTTACCATAAATTCTTATTCTACAACCCCAAAAACCGCAGGATTTAATTTTCACGGAAATTTTTCAAGTTTTTGAACTTGTTGACATTTTAATGCTATATTGGAGCAGCCATTTCGAATTTTTCAATTTTGACCTCAGATTCGTATTCATTGACCCCAATAACTTGTAGAAATAAGCCTTCACGGAAATTTGCCAAGTTTTCGGATTTCTTAACATTTTCTTGGTGGCCATATCAGATTAGCCATTTTGAATTTTTAAATTTCAACCACCAATTCATATTTTACGACCCCAAAAAATCCTAAGCACAAATTTTGTGAAAATTGAAACAACGATCCATAAGATACATGCGTTTGAAGCCAAATGGCGTCAATGACCCCCGGGGCACGCTAAAATTGACACCAAAATTCGTAAATGCCGCTCAACGGGTTAAATTTCACAGTATAAAATGTAAAAAAATTTTAAATTAAAATATTCGGAAATCTTCTACATTCAACATTGAACATTTTAAACTCAAAGTTTTCAACGAAATATATTTTAAAGTATTTGGGCTCCTTTTAAAGATAAGGCTTCGCAGTATTTTTCTAACTTACTTACATAATTTTTTTTTTTACATTCAATTTTCGGATAAAACTTGTTATACAGAAGTCGCAACATTCGGAAAATCACTATTTACGAAAACTTGTTAAGAATCAATGCATGCATAATTGTATTAGGTCCCGTGTTATAATAGGGAACAAGATTTTATTTCAATATTATACAAATTGAAGCACTTGAAGTAGTGCTTAAAAATTCAGAAGATCTTATAATTTCAAAAGGTACTCTAGAATTACATAAATAAAATTTGTTAAAAAGTCTTCTTCCACAAAACATTTATTACCTTATCCACGTCTTCATGTATGGGATGCTGCACTCCAGGGAGAGTGAGAAAAGTTCTGTCGCACCCTATCCCTTTCCCAGCTTTATGATTTCTTCACAAAAATTGTCATAATATTACTCTATTTGAAAATTTATGATCAAAAAGTCTTTTCTATTCATGCATCAACTTTAAATTATGTCGATGAAAAAAGTTTTTCTGTTTGAAATTGATGATTCAGATATTATAAATGGGCAGAACTTCCCCAATCTCCAACAAAGCGTATTATTATTATTATAGATCAATCGATTTGCCTAAAATCAAGAGATTTTTTCCGTTCTTGCATCAATTTTGAATTATGTTACTGAAAAAAGTTTTACTATGAAAAACCGTGTTTTCAAATATTATGCAATTTCACAATTTCCATACTCTTCAATAAAATGTATTAATATTATAGGTCAATCGATTCGTCTCGAATCAACACATCTTTTCTGTTCTTGCATCAACTTTGAATTATGTTAATGAAAAAAGTTTTACTATAAAAAAAAAACGATTTTCAAAATATATAAATTACCATAACTACCCTAC
>CAKNXH010057109.1:0-78430 GCA_932178445.1 Andricus quercusramuli
CGAGCAATTTCCTCTCGCTGATGACCCCTGATATAGAATATAAGGGAAATGGAAATATAATAGAATATCGAAAATAATTGTGACAACAAAGTTCATCGCGAATTTCGATTCCGATAGAATTGCACTTACCGACAGTCTGCGCGTACAAACATTAATAAGAAGCAAATCCAAATTTGCGAAATGATGCGAAAAGAGAGACGTTATGTATGGAAATATCTATATTATGCATAACTTACCACAATTGAATTTCGTGCTTGTATACTTTTCTATAAAACACTTGCCTACTTGTGTAAAACAAGAATCCGCTGCGAAAATACTTAAGGACACACTGAAAGTATACGTAAAAAGATAGTAACTTCAAACGAATTAGCAAAATAAACACGCGTCGATCGAAGCCCGGCGGACACACTCACACGACCGCGGCGACCGGTAACTTGGAATCGGAACTGGGGAATGCGCCGTTCTACTTCAATTACGTATCGCGCGCGCAATTTCCAATTCAGTTTTCTTCTTTTTTCCTTTCACGATTGTTGAAAATATTGTTATTGTAATTAGAATTTTAAATTCAAAATGATAATGCAAAATTAATGCTCAAATATAATTAACTTATAAATTAATTTCAAAATACGTAAAGTAAGAAATAAAATTTGTAATGCTTCAAATGTATTAAAAATCAATTATGTACATAAAAAAATATAATAAATCTTGTTTGATTTGATTAATAAATTGTTGATTAATTAATTTTTTTTTTTTAAATTCATTCTGTAATAATTTCGATAAAAATTTGGAAAGTATATTAATTTTTATATCAATACATTGTTTTTAGATATCTCACAATTATATAGAATATTTTCCCTCATATACGTGGACGACATCGTTAACTATTATTGTTTATTTATTAATTGTTTTCTAGGTAATCTACTTATTACTACATGCATTTTCTTTATACAAACGCAAAAATGGCACTCGCACTCATGATGGCCAAATGAGACTCACTGCGCGCGCACCAGCTTATCCGTCACTTCATTCGACAAGTGAAGGCGATATGCGTGCGTCGCACGATTGCTATCTGGGTAGTAATCTCAGGTAGCTGCTCCAAGTCTGTACTCTGAGATCGCAGTTTTCGACCATTTTTATTTTCTCCTTGTACCTTTTTCTTACGTCACCTTTTAAGGAGCAAAAATAATAGCTTGACATCTTTGAAAAACACTATATGCTTCAATCACTTGAACGCACTACGAACATTCTAAAACTGTCACAACAATGCAACCTAACCTCAATCACGGCACATTATAATTTTTCTTGATGGATTGCCAAATCGCACACTTTCCAAATGGCCAACAATAATTAGAGAAATGGCTTTTATATCTGAAAAGCAAAGCGATATCACAATTTTTCGCTTACTTTCGTCTAAAAAAGTTCATTTTAGTCAAACTCTTATGTAAAAAATGCTTTGCACTCCACCAAGTGATAAAGCCATATAGATTTCGACGTTACCGAACAAGTGTGACGTGATGTTAGAATACTCAACAGGCAATTTCTGTGAAAGGGGGCATACCCCTAATTTTTTTTTTTACAAATTTTAGTTGATACAATCAAGATATTCTATCAGTTTTGATGCGAGCTAAACCATTTTTGTGGTCAAGCGAGTTTTTTTCTCAATGAAAATTTAATTTTTTTAATTTTTCGCGGATGAGTAAGATAACTTTTTTGCCAATTTTTTGTTAAATTTGTACTATCATGAGGAAAGTACCTTGTGAGTTTTATGCGGACTAAATAAAATTTTTCTATAATTCTGAAATAGTTTAATGTCTGTATGCAAACTTAGATTCATAGTAATGGGTAAAACTCGAAGAATAAATTTGAATGCCAAGCGACAAGTGTGTCCTGATTGTGTGACTGTGCACAGAAAAGCAATTTATAATATAGTTATAAAAAATTTGCACAGTTGAAAGAATTGGCTGCTCTGCTAGAACTTTTTGTAGAACTTTTTTTAATGTGCCAATTCGATTTTATCAACAAAAAATTCTACTGTCGACAAAAGTTATTTAGCCCGCATAAAAACCACAAGGTACTTTTCTTAAAACACATATCTGTACTTTCCTCTATTGGACATTAAAATTTCCTTATCCTACTTATTAGACTACTATAGACCTACTTACCGACTTCCGCAATTAACATAAATACAGCGCATTTCGTAGAGAATCGCATAAATAATTTAAGTATTGTACACCCTGTTCTCGCTTTATATAACAATAATCTTATTCTCATTCCCAGAATCTAAAACCTTCTCAGAATGGCACACGCAGACAGACACATCACACACTTAAAAACGCACTGCTGCCACCGCGAAACACCTTCCGGGGTCTAGAAAATTTTCAAAGTGCATTTTTAAAACCACAAAACCGAATTATCGTAGATTATTGGTAAGTCTTGAGTGCTTCACAGATTTCGACATTTCTGTGCACCCCGCTCCAACAGCCTTAATACAATTTGCAATCAAATAAAAGCGTTTTATCATAAGTCTATTAATTTTAAGTTCTTTCAAAATAAAAAATATTTAATAAGGAGTCGTTCAAATATTACATGAACTGTCCAATAGGGAAGAAACATATCCATACAACATGGCGTTCCTTTCGGTTGAGGTGGTTAGGCTAGGTCATTTATCGATTCATCATTGAATGTTGACAATTTGCAGTCTTCTTCTTCGTGAGCACTTAGATATTTTGTAATTTTATATGTACGTGAAATCATTTCAGATTGCGAACGGTTTTCGTGTTCACTGTATAGTTTCGAGTGAATGTTTCGCCTGGCAGATATACTGAAGGTAAATAAATGCTTATTTTGTAATGTATCGATATATGGATCATTTTGACTCGCAATGTGTTTTTTCGTTAATGGTTTTCGAGTGAAAAAAGAGAAAGGATTTTTACACGTTGCTATATGTTTATCGAAAAGTGTATAGCAAATTCGACAACATTTTATTTCGAAATTGGAATGAGCAGTTAGGGTTACGTGACATTCTAAAAAATCTTGATTTAATAGTGACACATAACCTGAATTTCTGGTGCGATAAACAAAAGACCACTGTAGATTGCACTTTTCAAAATCAAAATGAGTAGAAAATATACATTGAACATACATTCCATAGGCACTTCTACTTATGACTTAGCCAAGATTTTTAGCAAAATTATTTCCGATTCTGTACCGTCTCAAAAACCAAAACCGTATCAAAAACTTTAAAATACCCGATAATCACATTATGGTATAACCTGACGTCACATCACTCTTTACTAATGTTCCTTTAGAACTTGTTCTAAAAATCATAGAATCTAGATGGAATTACATAAAGAAAAATAATGAAATTCCTTTCGACAAATTCAAGGATGGCATATCTGTTCTTATGAATAACACCTTTTTCCAATTCGATAAGCACTTTTACCAGCAAATACATGGTGTGCCTATGGTTTCACCGATTTCGGCTATTCTATCGGAAATTGTCATGCAAGATTTAGAATTAGAAGCATTTGATCAAATCAATTTTGAAATTTCAATATATGTACGCTAGTTTGACGACTCATTTTTAATTATTCCCGAAAATACAATAGATTTGATCGTTTCCCTTTTTAATTCCCATCACAACAGACTACAATTTACAATAGAAAAAGAAGAAAACAATTCAATTGGATTTTTAAATTTAGAAATAATAAGATCTGAAAACAATATTATAAAAAGTAATTGGTTCCGCAAAAAAAAACTTATTCAGGAACATATTCTAACTATTTTTCTAATCATCCCATAAAACATAAAATTGGAATTATCAAAAATCTGGTTGATTCAGCCATTCTCTTAGCAGACGTTTCTTTTCACTCAAAAAATCTAGACCTAGTTAAAAAACTATTATTCTATAATGACTATTTATCTAGTTTTATTGATAAGTATATTAACAAAAGATTAATTGAACTACAGACAAAAAATAACAACATTAACGATAATATCAATGTTGCCAATGCTAATAAAAACTCAAAAACCTTTATCTCAATATTCTTTCCAGGCCAAATTTCACATAACATCAAAAGACTTTTAAATGAAACTGATAATATTAAAACTGTTTTTAGAGTCGATAGTAAACTTGAGAAATTTGTTAAATTAGGGAATGACAGACTTGATGCTTTGAACCAATGCAATGTTATACACACAATTTCCTGTCGTCATGGAAAAGCTTACATTGGCCAATCGAAACATCCACTTCGAATCAGAGACAAAGAACATAAGAGTAACATCAGATTATTTTTTTTTTTTTCATACTTTTTCTCGGATGAACCCGGTTTTTCGTCATAGCCACGGACTAAGTCAAGTGACTGATGAGATCAGGATGTTAAAAGTTATTTCAATACGTTGTTTGAAATCATTTACGATGATGTTGTAGGTACAAAATTAGAAGCATGATGTAGTTTGCAGTTTGGCTTTGCCGCTGTTATCCTTACACAGCGGCCGTGAGTGTTGAAGGTGACACCAGTCGCCTCTGGATGCTTTCTTAGAGCTACCATGTTACCTCCGGAGGATGTGGTGGTGCTGGATCATCACCAGGTTGAGGAAGAACATCAATTGCCACTGCTTGTTCGTGTGACGCGGCTTCCTCTAACTGCTGTTCATTGCCGTTGTTCTTCCACTCCAAATCAACCTGCTGTTTAATCTCCATTGCTCGATCTTCTGAGATGAGTAGATTAGTCCTGATGTCCTTCACCTTAGCGATAAGATCTCTCAATGCGACTTTCTCTATTTGAGGATACTTTGCGGCAAATTTCGTTCTGAAATTTTGTCCTTTTTTGCGTGATGTTTCAAACTTCGCACTTTCATAATAGAGATGCATCAATTCCTCATTCATTGTGGTATCCCACTTGATGCTCTCCCACGGTATTTCTGTTGAAGTGGTTGGCTGCAAATAGCTAACGCTAGCCAAAGCATCCTCAGCAGACGCAGTTAACATCAGATTATTATTATTATTATTATTATTATTATACCATTAGGCTATTTCCCTTTCGGGGTAGGCGTGACTTATTCGGTTGGAAAGTAGTGGAATAGGTATATAGGTATGAGGTAGATCGGTATATGAGTATAGGGTAGATGGGTATATAGGTGTTAGGTATAGATGTCTTAGATTGATCTGGAGTTCTCGTGTTATTTATATAAATGACACGTTCACTCCGCAACACTGCTCCGACCCAGGTTGCTGATCAATCTATCTAGCGATCACCCCAAGTAAGGAGCCTCACAAAATTGTTGTGCATGGTTCCCTACTTGGGCCCATTAGTATCCAAGGTCTTTGTTTCAGGCATCATTCACTCTATTGTCACTCTGTTTAAGGACTATTTGTCGCCACACATTTCTGTCCTGGCATACTACTCTAGCTTCATTCACGTCCATGCATTTTTTCATGCAGGCTCTTGTATTTCTATGGCTTCTTATGTCTCTTCGTATTAGTGTCTCATTCACAGATTCTAACCATTCTTTCGGCGGTCTACCTCTGGGCATTCTGCCATTTACTTTACCTTTATACAATTGCTTGGTCAGTCGTTCATCTTTCATTCTTTCAAGATGTCCGAACCACCTTAGCTGATTTGTTTCCCATATGTCAACTAGTGTCTCCCCTGTACCACATTCTTTGAGGATTGTCTCGTTTCGTACTTTGTCCATCAGTCTTTTCCCGCATATTATGCGCAGAGGTTTCATGCCGATCGCGTTGATTTTACTCCTGTCCTTTTCTTGACAGGTTCATGTCTCGCTACCGTATAGTACAGTCGATACGAAAATAGAGTTATGTATGGCCATTTTAGCTTTTTTTTATATGTGTTTATTTGTGAGGATGGACCCTGCTCTACCGATAACCTGCTTACCCTTATTTAAGCGCCTATCTAACTGCCCATCTATTTTTCCGTCGTTAGTGAATAGACTACCTAGATATACGTACTTATCAACTTGTTCTAATTTCTCATCATTCAGAACAATGTTGCATATTGTTTTTTCACTTTTTCCCTCAAACTCCATGACTTTCGTTTTATTCACGTTAATTTTGAGGTCCATGTTCTTCATGCTTGTATTAAGTTTATTCAACATTCTTTGCAAGTCTTCGACTGATTCTGCCATAACAATTTTGCAATCTGCGAAAGCCACGAGGACATAACGCATCCTTGCTTCACACCTTGCATAATATCGAACCAGTCACTCAGTTTCCCATTTACCCTTACACTCGCTAATACTTATCGATAACGTGGGCTGAAGGCGACTTCAAACGCATCGTCGACGGATTTTCTATTGTCAAGAGTCGAACTATAGTTCAATTTTGAAAATAAATACTTAATTTATATTTACAGTTCATCAACTCAACATTTTTCTTGTTTTATTTTTTTGTCAAAGTTAACCCGTGCTCCCGAAGGCTTTGAAATTAACATTGGGTTTTAAATGGGAACAGCTTGATTTTCAAAAAAATGGAAAAACAGCTACTTATTATAAACTTTTTGTGAAATAAAGTATCAAAACCTCTTAACGCATGCTCAATGAATAATTTCCACCCATTAGGTTTCAATTTTGACGATCTACCCCCCTTTGAAGCCATTGTTATTGTACTTGGAAAGTGACCCAAAAGCTGCAAAATAGCAGTTTTCTATTAAATTGATACTAAAAACGGTATTCTTTTGATTGTTTAACAAGTATTATTGTTAATTGTTGGGGTTTGAGTTTCCAAGTATTTTGTAAATAATTTTAATTATTCAAACAATTATTATTTGTTTAAGAATTATATTTTTCCTAAAATCGTGGAAAATTATTGTTTTCGGGATATAAGTGATAAATTTTAATTTTACAGAAATAGAATATACCTACATTGGATAGTTTATAAGAGAATGCAATACACTACTGTGAAAAAGTTTTTAGACCTTTCTTTTTCAATACTTGATAAAAGCACTCTAGTTTTAAGAATATATTCAACTCCAAATTCACTTTCAATTACTAGACAAAACCTGATAAAATTATACGTCTGATGGTCTTAAATTGAAAGCAATATATTACTTTTATCAGAAGTTATTTAAAAAAATACAAATTTTAATGTTTCCGAAAAATGTTAATGAATCAAAAAGCAATTAATATTTTCTAATCTCTTTGCACTAGTTTTAAACATAATTTTCTTAATAATTATTTTAGTGAGTTGATAAGATTTTTCTAGAATTTTTCCTTCGATGCAATCAAAACCTAAGCTTAATTTAAAGAACTTACCGATATTCATATTAAGTCAGGTTTTTATTTGCAGAAAATTCTCTTCAAAATTAGCCTAAAAACAATATAAAATTGATTATTTACGAATTTATTGATATTTTCCGGAAACATTAACATTTGACGTTTTTTAAAACAACTTCTAATAAAATTAACACATACTGGCCTTCATTTATGCCCATAAAACGGGTGCTCTTATCACCTTTTATGCAATAATTGATAGAAAATCTACAGTTTACTATTATCAAAACTAGGGTGCTTGTTCAACCTATTGGAAAATAGATGTCCAGAAACTTTTGCACGACATTACATATAAGAGTAAATAAATTTTTATACTCCTACATGCGCATGAGTTATTATTTGCTTTCTGTAAGATTTCAATTTCAGTTAACGTTTGCCGAAGATGTTTACGCATAAATCTGTCTTGGGTCGTAGTTTAGGACGCACGTGAGGTTTTTTTTACCATAGCTTGAACAATAGTTTTATTACAAAAATATAAAATACAAGTCTTTCTACAGGTATAAAATAAGTTTCTTACTTTTTCTATTGATTTATTGTTTGCACTTTATTATTCACGTATTTGGAACCTAACCTTATTATATGTTTCCTACCCATGAAAAAAGAACCGATAGCAAGCGAGTCGGTTCGAATTGCGTATCTGTCATTTGCAGATTAAAAAAATAAAAATGCAATCGGTTGGCCACATTTTTAATCTGTCGCCTGTGCGCGATGATTCAATCTGCCATTCCACATTCGTTAAAATGCTGAGTGAATAGACTTGAATGAGACTAAATAACCTGAAATGTGTTCTATGGGCATTCTACGATTCATAAATGTGCGCATGAATGGGTTGAAATTCAGTATGAAATGAAGATCTTAAAAGATCACACTCAATGGTAAAAATACGATACACAAATAGCAACTTTGTATGAGCGTGAATCTGACACGTATAAGTTACCCCAGGTTATGATCAACTGAGTGAGAACTGCTGGTTACAATTTGAAAAAATAAATTGTTTCCAATGAGAAGTATGAAGTAATAAATTTGAATTGAAAAAGACAGATTAAATAAAAATTAAAGCAATTCAAATTAAACAATATGTAATATATTATAATTAATGCAACAATTTATTTCTAAATTGAATAATTATGAAGTTCTAATTCCTTTTTCACAATAATTTCAATCAATTATCCTGTACAGGAATTATAAGATTTACACTGAATGTGTCAGTGCCATTGTTTTATTCAGTGCACATCCTAATGGCTACAGGGAGTGCATGTGTCAGAAGCAACCTCCGCAATCCGCTCATATATATTTGCATCCCAAACATCTAAATGTTTAGGATTTCAATATCCGCATTTTTGTTAAAGATATTTTTTATAAAATAAAACGTGAGTGATAGTTTTTGTGAATTTAAAATTTATGTGTGGTAAATGTGAAGTTTCATAACCTAAAGATTGTAACTTATTAATTTGTTAGTTTCAATGATAAAGAGATTTTATAAACTTAAATTGAAAGAAAAAAATCAGTTTTTAATATGTGAAATATATAAATAAATGTTCAACATTCAGATGTAGTGTGATGCAAATATGTGAAAAATAATGTTCAACAAAATTAATTAAAATGCCAGGAAGTAAATAGTCTATAAATAAAAGTAGACTATGCATTTCAGAATTTGCTTAAAAGTTGTAAATTTAACTATTTTTCAATGAATAATTTTAGCTAATTAAATTAATTTTTGTGACTTTTAATAAATTATTTTTTATCGGAACTATTAATTGTTCCTGGATTAGATCATACCCATTCATAATCGCTACTTAATGCGTCTCAGAAAAAAATACGTTGCCAATTAATAAACTCATGTTCTCATTCAAAAGTCAGCGTAACCAATGGGTGGCAATCTGGAATTCCAGTGACAGATACGCAATTTAAAAGTCATAAAAACCCATTGAAACGCAAGTGAATGGATTTTTGTTTCCTGGGTAGCAACACCTATAATTAAGTTTATATATTTTCCAAAAGGATATGGAACTCACACATAAAGAAAATTATACCAAATTTTTAAAACTGTTTTAAGGTATTTTGCTTTTATTTTGATACATTTTGTCATTAAATTATATTACTTCGTTTTTATAATTGTAATCCGTTTTTTATACATATCTGATGAGGGAAACCAGCTGTGTTGCAGAAACGTAATCGATTCGTATTTTTTGCAAATAAATTTTGACTATTAGTCTGGATGATGTCGTTTTTATTAGGTTCTATCCTACATTTCTAAATTATAAATTTTCCCAGACGTAAAAAAGAAAATTTTATTCTTATAGTCCAAGAGCCAGTGAAATTTTTTCCGGCTGATTTTCAAATGGCTAAAAAAATTATACAATATAGCCTCGGATGGGTACGATATGAAATCAAGTGACTGGCAGCTCGAATCCGTTGCGTTTGTTAATAAAAGAATTGTTTATAGCGTTTTTTGAAATAAAGAACCGACCACATGTGTAGCATATAAAATGTAAGATCTAAGCGTTTTTGGTATTCAATCAACGATTTTTTTTGCCAAAAATTCCATCTTCAACACAGATTTTCAAGGTCACAATTTTTTTTCTGACCTTCTCTGTAATTTTTCTATATTCGGAAAGGTTTTTTCTTCAATTGAAAAAAAATATATCCCTCTAGGTCATTCCGATTTAAAGTTCTACGATTTTGAGACAGAATTTCAAAAAAGGTCCACTGTGCGACGCGGACTTTGGGGGCTGGCAGTCGGTAGAAAATCACGGCATTGACATGCCAGTCAATCGGGAATATTTTTCTCATGCCTTCAATTACATTTTTTTTTCGTGCATTTTAAAATCAGCTGAATTCTCAACAAGATTTTTCGCGATTTTTGATTGGCAGTCACGACTTAATAACGGATTTCGAGTGCCAGCCAATCGAAATCTTTTTTAGCAATGTTTTACTATATGTTAACAAATTTTCATGCATAACGCGATTGGTCGGTTCTTTATTTCAAAAAACGTTATAAACAATTTTTTTATTGACAAACTCAACGGATTCGAGCTGTCAGTCACTCGATTTCCTATTGTACCCATCCGAGGCTATATTATGTAATTTTTTTAGCCATTTAAAAATCAGCTGGAAATATTTCACTGGCTCTTGGACCATTAAAAATCCCTACTATATATCCTTCCGATTATGAGAGAAAACGCGCAGATTTAAAATTATAAAGAGATTCATGAAAAGGTACATAAAGAATATTTTGTTTTTATTATCCTGTAATATTTTACTCTTTTGGTCTTTATCTATATAGTTTATTTGTATTTGTTTTTAGTTCTTCACTATTCTCAAACCTTCAATTTTTCAATTTAATAAATGTCACATTTTATGTCATATTTATCCTTTTGCATATATTACGTAAAATTAGTGAGCGCTCCCTAATGGGAAGAACTGTCTACAATATTAAAAGATGTAACATTTTCAAAATATTTGAAATTGAAATTCTTAGGCATTAAACAGTTTTAAATTGAAATTCTAAACACTGTTTTCATGTGAAATATTTAAAATAAAGTACAACTTTTCATATTATATGTGAGGTCAGGTGGAACAGAATCAGCACAAGTATTAGGAAACCACGTAGTAATAATAAGGAGACCGATCTCCGTACATTCGTTATGACTGTGGTAACTGTGCAGTGTACATCTATTGCCGAGCTGAGACGTTTTTAATCAGCACATCATGATCATTCGGTCCTGCGCACTGTGATCTGCTATCTCCTTTTCTCCCGCGAGAAGTGTGCGAGTGAGCGCCAGTCAAAGCGTGCCCATGACAACCACTCCGTGATGATAACGCCAGCGAATTGAGGCTATATGAATGTTTTGCAACTTATGGCAAAAGTTTTTGCAAATAAGTTAATAAGAGCAATTTAAAAAAACCAAATAGCCAATTGCAAAATTGGCCTGTTGTGTTCCCAAGTGTCAAACATCCTACTTGAACAAAAGTACGAAAGGATTAACACTTTGGTGTACATTTCCGAAGATTTGGAACACAAATTTTAGGAGCTCTTTGAGCATTTTAAAAAGTTTTACAAGAACGATAAAAATTATTTAGATTCCTAGAAAAATTGAAAATGATTTTTTATTTTGAAAAATCAATTTTAAGAGAATATTTATAAAGATTTTCCGACTTGTACAAAAAATAATCTGGAAGATTTTAAGGCAATTTTGTTTATTTTGTAAGATTAATTAATAGTTGCAGAAACAATCTGAATCATTTAAAAAAATATCTAGATGTTTTGAATAAATTTAAAAGATAATTTCAAATTTGAAAATATCTTCAAAAAATGTAATGTAAAATGTAGCTTTTGAAGATTCTAAAATATAATTTTAAAGCTTTTTAAGGATTTTCAAAAATTTCATGATAATAAAAAATTTTATTTCAGATTACTGCGAGAATTTGAAGTGATTTTTAATTTTTTTAATTTTTAAGAGAATATTTAAAAGCATTTCAAACAAATTTTAGTGAATAAATAACAATTGAACAATTATTAATTCATAAAGACATGAAATTAAAATAATTTAACTTTTAATTTTAAAAGTGTTCCCTTAAATATTAATAATATTTACGGGAATGTAACCTCAGTTTTCAGTTGTCATTAAACACGGCGCTCACTCGCACACTTCTCGCGGGAGAAAAGGAGATAGCAGATCACAGTGCGCAGGACCGATGGCCGTGATGTGCTGATTAGAAACGTCTGAGCTCGACAATAAATGTACAGTTACCGCAGTCAAAACTCGTGGCGCTTTCTACAGCATAATCGGTGCACTAACAGAGCGAAAGGGTGAGCACTGAGCACGCAATGTACAACACTAGCAATTTTCATCACAAAAGCGCAGAGCGAACTGATCTTCGATAGTACAATTGTGAGTTCTCGCCATGTGGTCTCGTTTTGAGTAACGTAGTCATCGGATATGACTGTCGAGGTGCTGTCATATTACTATTATTAACTGTCATATTACCGACTAGAGTCCTAAAATTCAAATTGCATACTTGCTCACAACAACTTAACTTTGAAATCTTTTAATGTTTTATATAGTTTTATACCGAAAGCATATATTGATCACTCGTAACTTTAAGCTTTTAAAAGCGTTCAAAACTCAATCGCATCATGCATAAAAAGTATTAAAGACTATTCCTTGCATTTTGTTTCAGTACGACTACTTGCGACGACCTGGACCGAGCCAAGGTACGCGAGTTCCTAAATTGTTCTCATTCATTAAGACATATTTTTTAGAAGCAGCAGAAGACTGCCCCCTGATTGTGGGTCCACAAAACGTGACTAAATTTAAAAGTGAAATGCAGGAGGTTCTTCGAGCAAAGAAGCAGCGTTGTAGAAATGCCCAAAAAGCATCCGTCTCAGAAGAAAAACATGATATCGACCCAACAGAAGCGGAGACTTCACCCGAAAATTTGTTTTACAGAGATGCCGAAGATGCCTGAGATGCCATCCATGATCATTATTATATATAAGTTAACCTGATGGACTGCATAGCACGATATTGTGTTTAGTGTTTTTTTGTACGTATTTTTATAATCGCTCTACACTCAGAAAAAAGTTTGGTTGATTCAACCAAAATTTGGTTAGATCAAACAAATAAATACATTGCTATACGGTCAATCAAATGCTTGGTTGATTCAACCAAATTTTTTGGTCAATAAATTTTGTTTGATTGTAATAAATATTTTGGTTAATCCAGCAAAATATTTTGGTTGTTTCAAACAAACATTTTGGTTGTTCCGTTCAGTCAGAATGTATCTAGATCTTGCCCTTCAAGAAATTGTATTCTAGGGCAAAAGCTTTTAATAAACAACTTTTGATAAGCATCACTTGCAACATTAGAAAAACGAACTGTCACCAAATTTGATACATCACCATACATCTGTGTGAGGTTTTTTCATCACTTAACAATTTTGAGGTTAGATTGCCTGCACCGGTGTGAGCCCTGCGAACCAAACGTTTAAGTTACGTTCAAAATGTTTTGTACACTTTTTCAGATCCCAGTTTTTTTTAATCACTCACATTGTTATTGTCGTTCGTATCAATAATTTTTTTATTAATTCGCGACACGACGCACGATGAGAAACTTTTCGACACGTAAACAGGTCACCGGCGTGGGCTGACATCATCTGTTTCGGTATGTTTAGTGTAGCTAATGGAAGTATTTGGTAGAATTAACCAAATTATTTCGTTACTATAACCAAATCATTTTCTAATAAATAATATATTCTGCTCAACACATTTACTTGTTTGAATCAACTAAACATGCTCAACTAAATAATTACTTTGAATTAACCGAATTAATTCGTTGTGTTTCTTAAAAATAAACAAAGGTTTATTTGCGCTGACCAAACTTTTTAGTTTCAACAAACAAATCAGGTTGAACAAACTGTTTTGTTGAATCAACTCAATCTTTTCTCTGAGTGTATGTAATATGTTCATAATTATTTATTCATTGTTCATGACGATTTTTTGTGTTGTTAAGGATTTATAGCTGCATAGAAAGATATGTATGTTATGTCGAAGCCTATATTTTTAATTTCACGAAGTAACTTTACACATTAATGACAATTGTTGTATTGTTTTTATGAGGCTCGAAACATAAAATATTCTTCGAATGCATTAATTTGAAAATACTCATGCAGACACCGTTTGACGCTTGCACCTATGCACTACTACACCGAACGATTCGCTTGTGGTGCGAGTGCATTTCCTTATTTCCCAACTTTCCTCCTATGCACATAAATGAACGATTTATTTTGATAGTTGATTTGAACTATAATGAATAACCCTCAATAATAATATTTAAATCACCGTTGCCTAATTAACAATTTCTTACTATTACGAAATATTTTCAAAATTGTTAACTGAAGATAATGGACAGTTATAAACTACTGAGATAAATAAACTAAATTGGAAACAATTAATAATCAACAGTCAATCAAATTCAAATTCTAATTCAACCCTTAGTTACCACAATGGGTCCAAAGGACCCAGGACCTTTTTGCGCCTTAATTTAAAATACCTAAATGAAAGAGAAGCCGGTTTGTAGCAACATTCGCCGATAGTTCAAGAGTTTTACTACCCTTGAGGCCATTTAGCATGACGCTAGAGCCATTAGTCTACTTTTGACAACTATTCAAAAGTGGGTCTAGGTCTTTTGGACCCATGTGTGGTAAGTACGTTCGGAAATGATTTTTTGGAATGATTTTTTTTAACGTATAGTAATTGGCATAGCTGCAATTTTGAAACTTGATCGACCAAATTCACAGCCACTAGAGCGAGTTGAATTCGACGTAAAGCGGCGATGTGATCTTTGTGGTCCAAAAAAAGACAGGAAGATAAAAACTGGCTGTGCTTCTTGTAAATGCGCTACTTGCCAAGTTGTTGCTCTTTTATAATAATTTTATGCAGATTTTATGTAAATGTATTAATGTAACAATGTTTTTAATAAAAATAATTTTTTAATAACTAATACTATAGAGTATATTGTCGAAAACGCCTATTTCATTTTTTCACTTTTTTTCGTAATTCATTCTTCAAAATAAACATCCTTTTTTAAAGATCCACTACACTACTTTGTTTTCTTATAGCGGTACATTAGTAGAAGACTCCGCTAAATTTTTAGCTGTTAGTATTGAGAATTCAAAAAGTTAGACATTATTTGTAACAATAGCCATTTTTACCATTTTTTTTATTTTGCAATTTTCTTAACGTATTTAAATTTATTTTATGACTACATAACCTATGCAGCCTTATACAATAGGTATTCAAGAAGTTCTGAAAAAATTTCCATGTAAATATATTTAATAATTTATTTTTTATAACCATCTTTCTCGCCTGGGTCCGTAGGACCTATGTGTAGTAAGCGTATTACTCCCGAGAAGTATGGTAACTAAGCGTTAAAAATATTAAATTGAAGGAACCAAAGGTATCTCTAAGTTAAGTTATGACAGTCAGCATTTTTTAGAAGTCAGCAATTCATAATAGAGCTTTCTTCCATGGTTCCTTTTCAAATTGTCGCTTGACAACGATCATCCAATCAAAATAAGCAGTGCTTGCAAAAATGCCCTACCTCACCTATGCATTCGTACCTTCCGGTCGGTCACACTCAAAATTCTCAGTGCACTTTTTTACTACTTCTTGTACCGACTAGAAGTACTAAGGAATCCGGAATAACACGGTTTCTCTGGCCCGTCTGCAATCGACGCGTAACTAAGCTGGGCCGCGACGTCGTTAATAATGAAAGTTAGTCATTGGCCGGAAACAACGTTTTTAAACGGTACATATGTCTAGCCATTTAAATTCAAACCCAGTAGAGATCGTTTCCTGCCGTGAAGGATGTATCGATTCTGCAAATGAGCTTAGTGCAACCATAATAGAAACGGCGAATCGGACCCAGTGCAGTTCTCTACGGAGTGCGCACGGTCCATGGAAAGGTGTGAACCTGACAAGTTACATCCTATCCCAAAAAAGGGAAATCTAATCCTTGCCCGCTCCTTCCTTCTCTCTGGCAGATTATGTGTGGCGGTAGCTATACGTTAGGATAAGTCGAATATGAAAACACTTTTCTTTTCTTGATTCCTTTGGAATTTTAGTATCTGTTTTCTATTTTATTTTATTTTAATTTGAAGAAATTGAAATTGAAACTAGAGGCAATGCGTCAGTTATTCAAAAGAACACCCTTTTTAAAATTAAGAATCGACGGTAACAGGACAGCTGAAAAAGGAATATCTTGAATTAATAAGGTTTTAATCACGATTACACAAAATTGAACAAATTAATAAAATTAATTTGGCAGCATGAACCTCCGAAACATTACAGGTTCTTCATATTAAAAATGATTATATCGTACGTAACATCCTTACACAGCGACCGCGAGTGTTGGAGGTGACATAAGTCGCCTCTGGATGCTTTCTTAGACCTACTATGTATCACTTCATAGGTATTTGTGGCTTGCTTGATGGTCTAGGAATTTTCATACACTGCGACAGGTGTTTAATAGAACCGTCTTCTGAACTACTGCTAGTAAACTATTGACTCCTAAATGTTCGAGATGTTTAGTGCACTTTGCGTGCACATTGTCTGTAGCCGAAATCACAATAGGATGAATAGATGCACGTTTCACATTCCTCCATATTGCCTTTACTTCCTGCCTCAACTCGCTATATTTATGGATCTTGGTTGTATAGGTTGCCTGCAAATTTCGGTTAAGCGCACCTTTTTTCTCTCGCATCACGATGTCAGGTCGATTGGCTCGGATGTAATGATCCGTCCAGATAGTAACATCCCAGTATAAGATGCGATCTTCATTTTCTAAAACGGACATTGGAATATATCTATAGAAAGGCATCCATTCTGTTAAGAGTCCTAGGCTGAGGGCAAGTTGTGGATGTATAATGCCCGCCACATGATTATGTATGTGCGTATATTCTCTTTGAGCCATTACGCGACAACCACCAATAATGTGCTCGATGGATTCATTGGTATCACCACATAATCGGCACCGGTCAACCACGTCTTGATGTAACACGTGTTTGCAATAATTTCTGGTGCTGACAACCCTGTCCTAAATCGCAACGACGAATCCTTTCGTTTCTGGATACAAGACGCCCTTTCTCAGTCAAATATTGGATGCCTCACTATCCACTTCATGCTGATCTAAGGTTTTGGGGTGCTCGCTGTGGATGGCTTTCTGTCTCCACTGCGTTCCTAATTCTCTTATGGTTTCTGTCCAGATATTTAAGGCCTCCTCTGAGGACAAATTCAAGGGCGTGTAGTCAAGATCCGCTTTACAGGTGGTGTTGTAAAGCGCAACATCTTGCTTGCTGTTAAAATAGTCTCGCAACTGTATCACGTGTGACTTACAAAGGTTATTGACATCAACGACGCCTCTAACCCCTCTATGTCGTGGTAGAACTACCTTTTCAATCGCCGAATTACTGCGGTGCGTTCGGTGCTTTGTTATTTCTACGCGTGCGGTTCTGTTTAACCTTCCAAGGTCGGTGTTACATCGTTTGATAAGCCCAAATGAGTACGTGAGGACAGGGATGGCACAGGTGTTGATTGCCCTAATTTTGTTTGCCGAGCTAAGAGAACTCTTCAGAATCAATCTGAGTTTTGCAGTGAAGGCAGTCGTTAGGCTTTTCTTAACTATCGTATGCTGAATACCCTTAGGTTCGAGAATAACCAGGTATTTATATGACTCGCCCTCAGCCATTGCCTAGATGTCATTCTCGAAATCGCTATCTAGTCCTGCGATTCCTAATTCTCCTTTGGTTAAATGCACTGCTCTGCATTTATCTAGTCCGAACTCCATGTGAATATCATTGGAAAACTGCTTTGTGACATTGATCACTTGCTACAGTTTCTGGTCCAAACTAGCGTATAGCTTGAGGTCATCCGTGTACAGAAGGATGGTTACTTGCTGACCATCCACGTTATCATGTATTCGGAACCCATGAGACATGCTATTTAGTGTTTTGCTCAATGGGTTCATCGTTAAACAGAACCGCAGTGAACTAAAGGAGTCTCCTCGAAAGATGATCGTCGGAATGCGCATTAATCTAGTTATCCTTGGTTGTGCATGATCAAAATACTTGATTCTTGCACCCCAAAGTATCATCGCACGACCTAGAAAGTCGATGATGCGTGGGCAGATTTTTGTATATTTTTAAGACTTCAGAAAATAGTCATGTGTCACGGATGGAAACGCTTTCCCATGCCAACAGAGTCTCAGGTGTATAGATCTTCACTGCCCCGCGAGTTTTTACAACATCCTTTTTGTTCTTTTGTTAGGATGTCATTCTCGTCGCAGTGAGAATATGCCTTATCTGCAATGATGGCTCTCAGGCATTTATAAATTGTTAGAAGACAGGCTATCGGTCTAAATTCAGATTGATTTTGAACGTCTGGGTTTTGAGGGGTTTGGAGGATTCTCGGCAGGGAATCTTGGTGGAGATCCCAGAGAGATCTAAAGCGAGAATGCTTGACGAGAGAATTCCACACAGGATCCTGGCGGGATCTATCTGGGTAATCTTGCCAGCGAGAAAATACAAGTACGCTCGCACGTTTCCCGCTACGGGAATTGTTGGGGATATCTTATCGGCGCTAAAATGCAAGTCCTCCCGCATATTCCCCGCTATGATAAATATTATTGAAATATTAATTGGAATAGTTATTAAATATGATAATATAGGTCATTCCACAAGAAAATGTACCACGTAGGTCGATCGCATTTTAAGAGATATTTGCCGCTTTGTGAACACAGATCTAAATTATCGTTTTTAGGGATTTTCTGGAAATTCATACCTTAATCTATGTTCTGTCTATTTGTATGTTACTTATGTCCCGGCAGTGACTGAAAGTAGGAAATTTGTATACGTTAACTAAAAATGTAATACGTGCCCTGATGGCACTCGCCAAATTTAGATCCGTATCTTTTTCTCGAAAAGTTGGTTTTCGAAATATAAAATTCAAAAGTACCGCGGAGACTCATTTTTTAACTTTGGCCGTTCGTTCTTGGCTTAAAATGTGGGGAACTCATCCGGATAGTTGCCCTTCAATGCAACTTAATACCGACAAAAGGGTACCTTTTCTAATGGAAATACATATTATGATTATAACAGTAATATAAAATTTAAATTATAACAACATTTGAAGCATCGAAATTTTATGGCGATTTAAATTTTTTATTCAAAAGCTTAAGTGTTATTTAGTTTTTTTAATTTTTGAAAAACATCAATGCTTCACATCAACTGTAATTTATTATTAGTTCATGCTCATATATGTGCTGATTTAATTTTTTTTAGAAGAAGTTGAAGTGCATATATACGCTTAATTAAACAACTCTCATTATTAACTATTCAGACTGTTTCATGATTCATTTACATCAAGGGAAATATGAACAAGAATTCTGTACTATTCTGTAATTAATTCTTTCAATTTGTTTTGAAATTCGTCACTTTTAACATATAAGCAAAACTCCATACATGGGGTAAAATACGTAAAGTGTTCCCATACAATATTATTGTTCTTTTTTATCGGGTTAAAACTTATCCAAATCATAGTCCTAGTGGACCTATATTAATTCATTAAACCATAGGTCCATCCATCAACCGGTTGTAAATATACAGGGGCCTGAAGTTTTCCCTTTTCCAGGTGCTTTTTCACCTTCACGTTAGCGAAACTTCGTTTAGGATTATCCGATTGGACTTTTGTATAATGTTTTGGAGGCGCTTCCTATCTACTTCGAAACTATCATAACAAATTTTTTTCATTATTAATTTTAATTTTTTTTTGCTTGAAAATCAAAATTAAAAATTATCTATTTAGAACAACCATCTTTAAAAAATGTGTTCTTTTCTTAAAAAATACCTTTTTTATACTCTTTAAAGCTATGTAGAATAAAAAGTGGGCTATAAATAATTTCATGGTCAAATTGAGATTTTTACGATCGAGGAGCAACGTTCAACTTACGCAACGGTTGAAAACGAATATTGTTAAATCCACGGAGTAATAATAAGGAGACCGATGTCCGTAAATTCGTTCTGATTGCGGTAACTGTAAATCTATTGCCGAGCTCAGATGTTTCTAATCAGCACACCATGGCCATTCGGTCCTGCGCACTGTGATCTGCTATCTCCTTCTCTCCCGCGAGAAGTGTGCGAGTGAGCGCTAGTCAATGCGTGTCCATAACAACCACTCCGTGGCGATAACAACGCCAGCAAATTGAGGTTATATGAATGTTTTGCAACTTATGGCGAAAGTTTTTGCAAATAAGTTGATAAGAGCAATTTGGAAAATCAAATAATCAATTGCAAAATCGGCGTGTTGTGTTCCCAAGTGCCAAACATGCTACTGGAGCAAAAGTACGAAAGGAATGTCCCTTTGGTGTACATTTTCGAAGATTTGGAACACAAATTTTAGGAGCTTTTTGAGCATTTTCAAAAGTTTCAAAAGAACGAGAAAAATTATTCAGATTCCTAGAAAAATTGAAAATGATTTTTTATTTTGAAAAACCAATTTTAAGAGAATATTTATAAAGATTTTCCGAATTATACAAAATGTAATCTGGAAGATTTTGAGGCAATTTTGTTTATTTTGCAAGATTAATTAAATGTAAAATGTAGCTTTTGAAGATTCTGAAATAGAATTTTAAAGCTTTTTCAGGATTTAAAAAAATTTCATGATAATTAAAAATTGTATTTCAGATTACTGCGAGAATTTGAAGTGATATTTCATTTTAAAAAACTGTTAAGAGAATATCTAAAAACATTCCAAACAAATTTTAGTGTATAAATAACTCAGTTTTCAATTGTCATTAAACACGGCACTCACTCGCACACTTCTCGCGGGAGAAAAGGAGATAGCAGATCACAGTGCGAATGACCGAATGGCCATGATGTGCTGATTAGAAAAGTCTGAGCTCGACAATAAATGTACCGTTACCGCAGACAAAACTCGTGTGGCTTTCTACAGAATGATCGGTCTCCTCATTGTTACTCCGTGGTTAAATCTAACTTGCCTCGAAGCTCACATTTGAATATCTTGAGATGATTTTCTGTGTGGATATATATTATATAATCAGAACGTGGTCCACTCGAGCGAAAAAATCTCAATTTGATCATGGAATTAGTTCCAGCCCTCATTTTCTTCTACATTACTTCAAAGAGTGTAAAAAAACATATTTTTTAAAAAAGAAAAAAATGTAAAATGGCTTTTTAAAAAAATCTAGTTTAATTTTGATTTTTAAAGACAAATAAAAATTCATTTAAAAAATGCTTACGATAGTCTTAAATCACATGAAAATAATAATAATAAAATAAATAATAATAACGACCAGGCAATAACCCCGGACAAACGCGAGAACATCGATTTAAATGGTCGGACCAACTCAGGAGGGACCTTCTTACCTGTTGGCAAAGAAGCTCACCGGCGGGGAGAGGATTCATGAAGAGGTTACATGACCGTTGGGGCAATATGCACCCGGAATGTGTTCATAAAACGTCTCAGTATTTAAGAGAGCAGTTATCCTTCTTGCGAAAAAACGGATATGAAGCTCTTTATCAACAGGAAAAGGAGCAACATCCTCCAGCGAACACTCCACCCGTTCCAGCAAGACCACCTTTGCAGATAGGCGATAATGCCAACATGAGAAATAGGAGATCTATCCACCAAAAAGTCTTCCTCAGGATGGACAAATTAGCTGAAGCTAATACTGCTCTCCGCGATTTGCTCCTCGAAGATGTTAATCTCTGGAATCTGAACTGTGTAGTTTACGAGAAGGCGGTCTCCCTGCTTAGCGACGATAAAAGTAACGATACTTCGGTACGTCTGAGTAAGACACGCGAGCGTATTGCACAGCTTCAGTTCAAAATTGAAACGGCGAGACGGCATGCATCAAATGTTCAGTGTGTGATTAGCTACATAACATCAAATAAAAAGTTCACTCCAAAAGTTAGGGCAATTGCTCGAAACTTGAGGAAAGCAAATCACATGCTGAACAAGTGTGAACTGTCGACCATCAAGCAGCACTGGACGCAAAAAATAAGATTTTTTTCAACAGCGAAACGGCGCCTTGAACGGCAAGTCAAGTGGATTCAGGAAAATTCCACCTTTTCTACTAATCCTTCCCGTCTGTTCAATAAAGCGTCATGTGTAGTTAAAAATCCGCCTAGTCTAGAAGAGATTCAAGTCTTCTGGGAGCAAGTATATGGAGATACTTATCAGCTAAATGAAGACGCTTCTGATATATCACTCTTGCGTAACTTTTGCCAAAGGCAAAGGTTACAAGGTCCAGAGGAAGAGTGTCCACTAATTAATGCTGAAAAAGTGAAGAAAGTTATCGCTAGAACTAAGAACTTTTGAGCGCCAGGGCCAGATAAAATCAACAACTTTTGGTGGAAGAAGTTTACTTCTACGCACCAACATCTAGCTCGTATATTTACTACTTTCTTAAACGGAGAACAATCCGTCCCGCAGTGGTTAGTGGAAGGACGCACGGTATTGATCCCTAAGACCGGAGATTTGTCAAGTCCAAAGAACTACAGGCCCATAGCTTGTTTAAACACCAGCTACAAGCTATTCACTGGCATCCTCAAAGAGAGGATATTAACATCTATCGAGCCGGTGTGGAGTGTAATAGTCGAACAACGTGGATGCAAGAGAGGGCTGGCAGGTTGTAGGGAGAACCTGTTAATAGACAGGTGTATTACCCAGGACTCGATCAGGTATCGACGCAATCTGTCCATGGCTTGGATTGATTACCGTAAGGCATTCGATAACACGAACCATGAGCTACTTATTAAGCTCCTTGAGTGCCTGGAGGTGCATCCAAAAATAGTGAGATGCATAAAAGAGCTTATGCTCTTGTGGAGGACAAGATTAGTCATAACATCTGACAAAAGACAAGTGATTACAAGCTTTGTCACATATAAGAGGGGGGTCTTTCAAGGAGACTCTCCAAGTCCGATACTTTTCTGCATCTCCCTCTTGCCTCTATCTATTGTGCTCCGAGGCAAAAGCTCTGGATACCTATGTGGCCCGCCGAACAGAAGAGAATTTAAGGTCAACCACCTTTTATACATGGACGACCTCAAACTCTTTGCTTCTTCAAAGAAGGACCTTCACATCCTTGTAGATGCGGTAAATAGGTATTCTAATGCGATTTGCATGAGCTTCGGACTGGACAAGTGTGCCTGCGTCCGCCTACACCAAGGAAGACTAGAAACTACATCATCCCGTGACGATCAGAATGTTCAAGTCATAGGCGGAAATACCATTCAACATCTTGGTATTGGAAAAACATATACATATCTTGGAATACCGCAAGCGGAAACCCAAAATGTGCATAACTTGAAAATGGCCCTTGCAAAAAGGTATCGCCAAATTCTCAGAAAAATTTGGGCTTCCGAATTATCTGGAAAGAATAAGATCCAGGCGGACAATATGCTGGCCGTTCCTATACTGCTCTACACGTTTGGTGCAGTAAAATGGAACGTCGATGAGTTGAAGCAACTTGACCGAAGCACACGCAAGATGATGACAATCCATCAAAGTTTTCATCCTAGATCTTTTGTACCTCGAATATATCTCCCTCGAGATAAAGGGGGTAAAGGCTTTCTAAGCTTAGAGTGTCTTCATCGAAGAACGGTTCTGGCTACATCCTGCTCAGTTCTAAATAGCACAGATTCCCTTATGCGACTCGTACATCAACATAAGGTCGCCAATGCTGCGGCGTTTCTATAACGTGCCGCAGATAGGGCCGCAGAGGAGCTTGGCCTTCGATTTGATTCCAGCGATACTATACATGGCCTAGCATCACTAACACCATTGGTGCTCAAAAGTCGTGTACAGGAAGCAGAACAAACGCTTCTACTAAGAGAAGACGCTGACAAGCCCCTTCATGGTAAATTCTACGGCATCATAAGTAGAGAAGAGCTCTCGACAGGCTCATTCCATCGCGAACCGGATGCAAAAGCCAGTTCTTCTGGGATCGCTCTGTCTGGTCCGTCAACACTATTCCTCGTAACATTCTACAAAGATTGGTAGCTTTAAAAATGTATCTAGAGGTGAAACCTTCATCTCCAACACTCCCATCTTCCGCGTTAGGTAAATATCACCCGTCACTTAAAGAACTCCATTGGTCGAGGAAACTGAAAACTTCCTAATCAGCACTCCTCAGACGTTAGAACAAGGATCACCACCGAAACACCACCAGGAAACACTCGCGGGCTTATACCTTATCATTTATTTACTCTTCCGTTCTCCTATTATTTTCATACTTCCTCCCGGAGCCAAACATGTAATCGAAAGGGGACTCTACGAAACCATGTTTATTTAAATACGGGAACCTTCTCCCGCTCAAATCAGAGGCCACCACCATACGGACGACCGAGGCCACCGATCAAGCAGAGTAGCAAGCGGGCAGGGGGCCCTGACCCAACAACGAGAGAGTGAAATCTCTCTCTAAACAATCTCTCTCACCGGAGTGTCGCCCAAGCGGTGTAACTATGTATATGCTATTTTGTATATGTAATTTGAATTGGCCACCTATACTCCGAAGGCTAAAATTAGTTGATAATAGCTTTAGACCGGGGTGCACTCCCGAATATTCACGAGTGTGTGAACTCGCTTAACTTGCGATACCTGCCCACGTGATCTCGGTAACGTCTCCTATTGGATAACTGCTTCGATACTTGAAACTCCGACCTTTCTGTATTTCCGTAAGTCCCTGGACCTGTCAATCTTGTTCTAACCTCTCGACGCAACACCGTAACTCTAGTTTTTCTTCCGAATCACAAGGCGAAAATGTCGAGCCCAGACAGCTTTTTTACAAAAATCAGAAAGGCGATGGAATCTGGCGAATTGGACAGGAGATCACAGGTATAGGAGTTTTGTATTCTGGCATGCTCGATGGTCCTACTCGCTTTGGTTGATTAAAAATTCGAATTTCGAGAAAAGAGATAGCCACGTGTTTCGACCATGGAGTTCAGCCACATTTAATTAGTGCCGCGAGTATTTCTTTTAGGAATTATTAGTTTGTGCGTTTGCTGAGACTCGTGTTTTAGAAAATACCCTCCTAATCATTAGAATTGCAACTGTACTCGTGATTTTGAAGATGTACTTTTCTATGTCAGTGGGGTTTTGAAACTATAAAATGGTAAGATTGTGGGAACTCGCGATTCGGAGAAAAGTAAATGTCTGGTCGTACGTGTACAACACGTTGAGTTCTTTTTCGGAGTAAATATGATATTTTTATTATGTTAAATGAAATCTTGGCCTGGTGTTTCTAAATTTATTTTAAACTACCCACCCCTTTCTCTCGCTTTTGGTGAATAAGTACGGTAAGAGTCTGAAGGAATGAGTTATATAAATTGATATGTGAACCTTAATACGTATTTTGAAATTTAGCAATAAGAGGCGATCCGTAGTTAGGCCGCGGAAACCCCCTTATAACATATTTTCTATTTTTTTAATTCCTCTTACTGCGAGCAGTAGACGCACATCGCTTAGTTATTTTTTATTCCATACTTACATGCTGTATTTTCGATTAATTTAATTCTTTCTAATCCGTCCACAAAATGCGTGCACTTACATGATTTCTATTACTCCGTGTGAAACATAAGTTTGGAAATTTCAATTTTCTTGTACTGCCCTAACCCCTAAAAACGTTTTCAGATGTTTAGCAGTCAAGTTGCAAAAAGTTAACATAAACCAAAAATCCAAAGTCAAACCAAAAAAATAGTAAGCAGGAAATTTCAAAAATTTGATTTCGACTATGCTGGATAGATCGTTTTTTGACGCCGTACACGGAAAAAAATAATCGCTTAAATTTTAAGTGACTATCAGGAGAAGTCCCAGACGATTGGAGAAAGGCGATTATTGTACCAATATATAAAAAGGGAGATAAAAGCAACTGCAGTAATTACAGAGGTATCAGCCTACTAAGTACCGTAAGTAAAATATACTCAAAAATACTTATTCGTAGGGTAATGGAAATTACAGAAGAGAAGATATGGGAAGTCCAAAGTGGATTTATGCCAGGAAGATCATGTACAGATCAGATATTTAGCCTAAGACAGATCACAGAAAAAAGCTTGAGAGTAGGAAAGAAAGTTTTCTGTGCATTTATTGACCTAGAAAAAGCATTCGACACGGTAAATAGAAGTAAACTTTGGGAAGTCCTTAAAGAGTATGGAGTGAATGGAGGGCTCCTACAAGCAATAAAAACAATATATACGGGTAGTAAAGCAAGTGTAAGGGTAAATGGGAAACTGAGTGACTGGTTCGATATTATGCAAGGCGTGAAACAAGGATGCGTTATGTCCCCGTGGCTATTTATCATATTCATGGATAAGTGTCTAAGAACTGCCCTCTTCAACGAAAAAGGTATAGATCTCGAAACCGTCAAAGTACGTGGGTTGGCTTTCGCAGATGACAAGATTGTTATGGCAGAATCAGTCGAAGACTTGCAATGAATGTTGAATAAACTTAACACAAGCATGAAGAACATGGACCTCAAAATTAACGTGAATAAAACGAAAGTCATGGTTTTTGAGGGAAAAAGTGAGAAAACCATATGCAACATTGTCCTAAATGATGTGAGATTAGAACAAGTTGACAAGTACGTATATCTAGGTAGTCTATTCACTAGCGACGGAAAATTAGATGGGGAATTAGATAGGCGCATAAATAAGGGTAAGCAGGTTATCGGTAGAGCAGGGTCCATCCTCACGAATAAAAACATATCAAAAAAAGCTAAAATGGCCATACATAATTCCATATTCGTACCAACTGTACTATACGGTAGCGAGGCATGGACCTGTCAAGAAAAGGACAGGAGTAAAATCAATGCGATCGGCATGAAACCTCTGCGCATAATATGCGGAAAAACACTGATGGACAAAGTCCGAAACGAGATAATCCTCAAAGAATGTGGTACAGGAGACACGCTAGTTGATATATGGGAAAGAAATCAGTTAAGATGGTTCGGACATCTTGAAAGGATGAAAGATGAACGACTGACGAAGCAAGTATATAAAGGTAAAGTAAATGGCAGAATGCCCAGAGGTAGACCGCCGAAAGAATGGTTAGAATCTGTAAATGAGACATTTATCCGAACAGACATAAGAAGTCATAGGAACAGAAGAGCTTGCATGAAGAAATGCATGGACGTAAAGGAAGCTAGAGTAGTACGTCAGGACAGAAATGTGTGGCGACAAATAGTTTATAAGCAGAGTGACAATAGAGCGAATGATGCCTGAAACAAAAACCTTGGATACTAACGGCTCACTTGGGGTGATCGCTAGAGAGATTGATCAGCAACCTGGGTCGGAGCAGTGTTGCGGAGTGCACGTGTTATTTGAATAAATAACACGAAAACTCCAGATCAATCTAAAACATCTATACCATAACACATATACCTATATACCTATCTACCTTATACCATATAACGACCTACTTTACACCTATATACCTATCCCACTACTTTCCAACCGAGCAAGTCACGCCTACCCCGAAAGGGAAATGGCTTAATGGTATAATAATAATAATAATTTTATAACTCCTGGATAGAGAGAAAAGTCTGGTGAGATTTCAGCAAATTTTATTAAATAGTAGAAAAAAAGTCAATTAAGTTTTGAACACAGAGTCACTGGAACAAGTCTACCAATTCTTATGAAAGAGCATTTTAAAAACCAAGCGATCCTTTCTGATTAATAATAAACATTTCTCTAGAGTTTAAGTGACAATCAAATAATTTTAAAGAAATGGGATTCAAGAAAATAGTTTATTAATTATATTAAAGAGTGTATTAGATTTTATTTGATGGTAAACGAAGAATTGAGAATACGGGCTTGTAGAATTCCGTTCACCAGTCACTGAAAACTATAAAATGAACAGTGGACGTTTTTTCGTAGCACCGCGCACGTTCCGCGTTTTGCCGGTCGTGCGTGTGTTTGTATGTGAAGACTGTTACGCGGTATTGTATTTTAAGTTATGAAGAGATTGTTTCTGGTTTAATTATCACCAGTAGAAACAAATTGTCAAACGGATATTACTACATACCAAAGATTTGGATGTAAAAAGTGGATGTATATGTATGTTATTAATTATAATGATTTTGTTGTAAATTTCTGTTATTTCTTTAACCTTAAACAATTATTTTGTATTAAATCGTTAGGATATTCAATATAATTTTATTTTCTCGCAGGGTATTTGCTAGGTCAGGAATTTTCTTTGATTGGGGAACGACAGGGTATTTATTTTCTAATCAAGATTATTTTATAATTCTTGGTTTCAATAGAAAGAGTTATTTGATTACGTTAAATGAAACTTCATATTATATTGCATAATATGAGAGTTAACGAGATCATTTGAAAGTCTTTAACTAGACTTTGATTCCAATTGAAATTTTAGAGGTCATTCGCTTCCAATTTTAAATATTTTTTAATTCTAAAGACTAATTGTCGAATCGGGGCAGACTTTGATGTGTTTTTCGAAATTCTTTACTTTAAAATATTGAAATTTAAGAAATTGAATTCAAAGTGAGTAAAAATTAGAATTCCACTTTAATATCCGAAACTCAAAGATCGTATGATTCTTGGTTTTCTTGATTTCCAAGAATTTCGTAACTAAAATATTGAAGCCTTGTCCTGATTGTCATCCTTTTTAGTTAAATATAAGTGATATCTGTGAACCTTAAATCATAAAAATATGTCTCTGATATTATTTAACCATTTTTCATTTTTAACTTGTAGTTTTTTATTTGCGTTTTCTACATGAAGTCGAGATATTTTTAGGAAAAATTCGTTAATAAAAAAAAATGCGTGGGTCTTAAAATTGTTTTACCTTTTAGCAATCACCCATATCCTTATATAATTATTCTTTATTATTTGAATAATAAAAAAATACGTGGCAGCAAGAAAAAAAATGAGAGGTTTAAAAAGTGTTTAAAAACACCTTTATTACCATTTTTTACAATTTCAAAAAATTGTATGCCTATTTGAAGCAAGATATTTAGGTAAGAGGAATTGTAAAACCACATTTTTAAGAAGTTCATTGAGAAGGGAGTAAGCACACGTACCGAAAAAATCCGTCTATTCACACCGAAATTGCAGTAAAAATAGACCTCTTCCCAGCTCCCCTTATTCGTACCGAAAAAATCCGGCTATTTTTACCGACATTTCAGTACATGTAACTCGAATTTTCTTCACAGAATTATTTTTCCTTCTGATTTCGAAGTATTTTATATTCAAAAGGAAAATAAAGCATCAAGCTCCTTTTAAAATAGGTAATATTCAAATTTAAGACATTTTTTAAAACATTTTGAATTATTGTCTGGGAATTGTTTTTCTAAATTAAAAGCTGAATAAAAAAGTGTTGTTAAAGAATTAGATCAATTAAAAACCGTGCGTTTTGTAGAGGTTTTTCTATAGCAGAAAATTTTTTTTGTCACTGATGTTATTCGAGCGCTTTTACGTTCAACTGTTTTTCATCATTTATCAGTTTCAGATAGTTTTTAAGCGGCTAAAGTCTTGAAAGAAAAAAGTATCGAGCCCTTTTTGAAATAAGTAAAATTAAATTATTTGCTTTACGTATTTGAAATTATTGTTTTGGAAAAGTTATTCCACATTCAAAATTGAGTAAAGAAGTTTTATGAAAAATCAGATGAATTAAAAACTGCGTTTTATGAAAGTTTTTGCATAGCAGAAAATCGTTTTTTGTCATTAAGGTTATTAAAGCGTTTTTGCACTTGACTTTTCTTTATTACTTTTGGATCGTTCGTAAACGTTTTAAATATTCAACAAAAAAAGTATTGAGCCTTTTCTGAAATAATCAAAATTCGATTAATTGTTTTATATATTTTGAATTATTATTTAGGAACTGCTATTTCACATTCAAAACTTTGTGAGAAAGTATTATAAGAGAATTGGACACATTTAAATCTGCACGTGTTATGGAGGTTTTTGTGTAGCAGAACATAGTTTTTTGTCATCAAGGTTATTAACGCATTTTTGTACTTGACCTTTCTTTATTGTTTCTTACTTTTGGATAAATTGTAAACTTTTTAAATATTTGGAGGAAAAAGTTTGTAACCCTTTTTGCAATAAGAAATATTCAATTATAAATTATTTCTAATTAGAAAATTTTCTATTGAAAACTATCGAAAATTTAATTTGTCTTACAACTACTCATTTATCACCAGGAAGATTTTTTCTTCAAAGCAACATTAAGTTCGACAACTTTTAGTTTGAAGATGATTGAGGGTCACCGTATGACTTGGTACGACGCTGTCTCAAAATACTTTGCCGAGATTTTGTAACGAATATCCAACAGCGTCTATAGCGAAATAGGTTGGAGCGCGCGGTAGAATACACGAGTTTAGGTAGTTTAGGTTGGGTTCGAATCCTTAGTGAATGCGATTTTTCCATGCATTTAAGCTTGCGATTATATGTATAAGTGTCCAGGTTGTTTGAATTGTGTATTAATAATTATAAAAATTAAGACTATATAATAATAAATCAAAAAATATTTTTTTTTCGCTAAAAAATCTTTATTGGATTTTAATAAACTGTCCCTTACAATCCTGGCCTCTGTTTCATAGAATGCAAAACACTCGTGTATTAAATTTTCAGTGACTGTCACTTAGAACTTCGGCATAGGATTTCCTCTCAAGAGAATATGAAGCCTTTGCGTACTAGATTTGCAGTGACTGTCGCTTAGTATTCCGATCTCTGCCTCTGAGATTATGATGCCTTTGCATTTTACATTTTCAGCGGTTTCCGAACATATTTTCTATTACTTTTTTGAAAATTCTGTTTAAATGTTACATGCTTTTCAGATGCCGATTTATCATATTCTTGAATACGAAAGGTTGTGAATTTTAATTGACTGTATCTCCTATCCAAGACTATAATACAGAGTCACTGGATTTTTAATAAACTATTTTTTTCCGTGTATACTGTTTTTTTGTGGCTGTGTAATCGATGCATATTCACACAGCAGTAGTGCGGACTACTTTCATATGAGTAAATAATTTCAAGATATTTTATTTTGTTTCTCCTTTAAACTTAATAATTTTTATAATTAAATTTTTGTTATAATACGAATCTTCGAATCGATTTTGGTCGGATTGATATGTAACTTACGTATTATTCATATAATGTTATTTATGAAATCATTTGAACATGATAATCTTTTATATTTTTAAAGTTAATAAAAACTCTATGACTGATTTCTATTCTTTCCTTTACATTTCTCCACTTTTTAATTCTTCCCAATACACTGCCATTTCATTTTTCTAAGTCGATTAAAAGGAATAGGTTTTGCTCTGTTTCTACTCGTTGGTGGAAATTTCGATAGAGGAAAATTCACACATTAATGAACATTCAGATTCTGAATTGTTTGAATTCTTCTTTTCTTACCGGGTGGTTTTTTCACCGACTTTCAATTTTCTAGATATATAGTGTAACCTGCGCGTTACAGGATTTGCCTGAAAATAGGCAAAAGCACGAACTCATGAGTAATGCCTCTGAAAAGTTGCATCACACAGGAGAGAGAGAGAGAGAGAGCGCGCAGACGCGGAAAACTCCCACTCAGGCCCTGTTGCGTGGGCGTGGGAGGTAGGATGGGAGCAAGCTGATAAAAAGAGCTCCACGGCCGAAAAACGGCATTCTGGATCTTGCGGCTGAAAAGCGCAGGTCGCAAAGGTAAGACACAAGAGGGAAGACCTGGGAATCTATTCCCACTTATTGCCTCCCAATTCACTCAGTGTGGGTAAGCGATCAAATTCTAAGTCCAAAAGACTTAGCATTTGATACTTTCTTCAAAAAGAGTTAAGTACGTCTTGGGGGAGTGCGGAGCGATCAATCTCTCCAAACTGCTCGTGAAGGCAATTTAACTTAAGTTGCGATCTGCGAGTTTGTCATACGATTTCAGGATTTTCTTGAGCTTCACGGAGCCAGCTTTCGAAATTGAATTTTTATATTGAATTGTGGCAGAGTTCCACCTAAAAACTAAAACTGAATATTTGTGGCGCAGTTCCACTGAAACACTTTTTTTTATAAAAATCTTACATGGTTAAAATCCATTTATAATTTCTTTGAGCAATTTGTCTGTGTGTAAAGAAAAATATTTCAAAACAATATTATTCGTTTTTCGTTATCGAGAATTTGTTATGGTCTACCGTGGCAAGTTGTCCATATAACAAAAACCAATAAATTACGATTGGACATTTGTAGTTAAGCCACTTATAGGGAGATTTAGGAGTCTACTCCTACTTCTGGCTACCAAATCGATTAGCTACAAAAGTTCGAAAGTGCATGAATATTTTCTCACTTTTAGAAAAGGAAATAAAATCCATAAATCTGTAAAGATCCCTTGATGGGAAATAAGAGGTTCGAGTAAAATCAGATCTGTGAAGCTATCCTAAATCTCCCATCCTTGCGCAACAGCACATACCTGGACTCGAGGCTTCCTCAGTTCCACACTTCTCGTGCGTTCGTGCCATTTAGGCTCTTCTAGGGATTAAGTCCCAAACACCTGAGTGACAGGTTCAGATCTTTATAATTATCTTTTAAATATTTCAATGCATTTATTATCTCATTTAATTAGTCATTCATAAATTGTGGTGAGCCATAAGGAATACACCTCAAAAAGGGATTCCTTGCTATGCCAAAGAGCTCCTTAGAGTGAGAGACTTGAAAGTCAAAGTGAAATTAAAGCTCAGCTCCTGAGAAATAATCTAAAAACTCTAAGGAGTCCCTGAGATTGACAGAGAAGGGAATTCCTTAAACTGTATAATAAATGAAAAAGAAAAATTCATTGAAAAAGCGTAGAATCGCACCAAAAAGAAAAAGAGTATGGTTTTTAAGCTTACCTTTTGATAAGATTAATTTGACATGTAATATTTCTTATAGATAGAGAGTATTTGCGGAGATTAAGCCAGCCCGAAGTGCGGCTCTATTATAGATAAGAGAGAAATCGAAAAGATAGGAGTTTAAGATTTTATATCAATAAGAAAGACTTTTTTTGAATGTTACTTTTACTTATGGTTTAATAAAATACCAAAGCTAGGAATTAGCAAACGAACGTATAGCTAGCCCGAAGTGCAGCTACCTATTTTGAATATAAAAGAAAAGAATATTGTACTGTTATGATCTGATTATTAAAATAAAAATTATTAGTGAATCAATTTAGATGTTCTCATTGAACAAAATAGCATAGGGTTCAGAGACTGCCTGTAAAAATAGGTTAGAGCAGGAGTAAGAAATAAAAAACATTGTTCAATAGAGAAAATCCAAAGGAATCTTATTCTTTCTCCACGAGAGCCCCTTTTTTTTATAAATATTGCTCTAATTATTAATTATAACAAATTAATTAGGGTAAAAGTTAACTAGGCCAAAAGTTGGCGGTTACAATAGAGTAATGGTTAAGACTACCGACTGCTATAGGCGATAGATTCAGGTGCAAGTTCGAAACCCCGCAGCGTTAGTTTGAAATTTACACTTTTGTGATTATAAATAATATTCCGACGATATTCAGTCGTATGATGAGGAATGGATGGTCTTAAAAACAATCGAATGTCTGGAAAATACGTCGCCATGGCAACCCATGCGTCGCCTTCTTTCGCATGCATAGAAGGGAGACGCACGATGAGTTCCTCGCTGAGTTGAAAAATGAGCTCACTGAATTCAGAAGCGGAAATCAGTGGAGATCAGGTGAAATTACTGAACTCAGCGTCGTCTAATTTCAAAGTGAATCGCCCCTCGAAAATGCTTGCCAAATGATGGCATATTCGCACGCATATATGCGGATCAATCCACACAATGTGCCTTCACCTAATGAGACATATGCGTCATCAGTTGAGGCGCATATTGCTCGCAAGTTATGACAATCATAACGTGTGCCTCATATGCATCGCATATCGCATTTTCTGCATTCAATTTAGGGTTACCACCTTTCCGGGCCTCGCCCGGAGTCTTCGGGCCTGAGGTCAAATCTCCGGCTCTCCGGGCAAGCTCTAATTTCTCCGGGTCTGTATCAAATGAAAAATATACGTGGAAAAAGAAACGTATATCCTAAAAGTTTGAAAAGAAGGTTAAATGTATAGACTGATTCTTCTAAGTCACATTTCTAGTACAATACGTTATAATTAGAAAAAAATGTTTTATTATGGTCTAGAAAAAAAGTAATTAATACTAAGCTATATTGATAATTTGAGTATCATATTTGATTTCACACCCCTCCCCCAACCCCCTCCACCCACAATGAAAATCTCCGGGCGAGCAGTCTGGCCAAGGTGGTAACCCTAACTCAATTAATAATCTAGCCGCCACTCAATATATTCACTGCGAGGTCTAGAATTTAGTTATTTTACTTTATATTTTCGAATAGTTGGTCGTTAATTGTTCGAATAAGTTCTTTAAAAGAAATACAGTATTCATGGAATTCAAGGAACCCACAGAATTCAAGGAATTCCTTTAATTTCTTGAATTCGGTGTATGTATGTATGCATGTATGTATACCATTAAGCCATTTCCCTTTCGTGGTAGGCGTGACACTACTTGATTCGGGTAGTGTTTCTAGGCGGATAGTTTCTTGTAGTAAATAACTACAAGTGTGGGCTCACCATACCCACGACACGCCAACAGCACGCAGTTAGCAGTATTCCCGAACGGTCACCCATCAAAGTACTAAACGCGCCCAACACTGCTTAACTTCAGTGATCTAACGAGAAATGGTTTTTTCAGCGTGGTATGGTGAATTCCTTAAATTCGGTGAATTCCTTGAATTCCGTGAATTCCATGAATTCCATGAGTTCCATCAATTTCATGAATTCTGCAAATTCCATGACTTCCTCGAATACCACGAATTCTTTGAATTCCAAGAATTTCTTGAATTCCACGAATTCCTTGAATTCCACAAATTCCTTGAATTCCATGAATTTCTTGCTGGAGCTTCACGTGACGATTCTTATGGATTTATTCTTCAAGCAAAAGTGCCGTACCGCGCCCTAAGACGTTCCACTTCAATGATAAAATTTTAGATGTACATACTATTTATATTTGAACATTAAGATATAAATTTATAATATTGCGGATTTTTATTTTTGTTAGAAATTTCACCTTTATAAATTTAAAAAGTCAATGATATATTATTAATATTATTTTTACATGATTTTCGACAACTATTTACCTTTATAGAGAGAAGATCTTATTTTTTTCGTTCTACTGGTCGTTTTTAGTAGTTAGTGAGTATAAGCTTTTCATCCTTCGATGAAGGACCTTTTCAGTGCATATTCTGAGATGTTAAGTTTCTAATATACCTCATAATCTCTAGGGGACTTTCGAGAAAATACATTTTTTTATTTGTTAAAAACAGGTATTAATATAAAATCTAGTAAATATGAAAGTTTGTTATTTTTAAAATAACCATAACCTTACCAGCTACGGCAATGCGTACAAACCTCTTATAACGACGAGGCAACTACCAAAAGTCAGAAACAACCATAGTTAATTATCTGCATTTAAAAAGTGTTCTTAAAACCCTTATTATTTGCCTTTATGATGCCTTCACATGTATGTCACACGTGCGTCGCATTTTGTTCACATTTTGTGAAAGCATATGGGAATGCGATCGCCATCACATTTCGAAATTCACGCACAACATGCGAATCACACAATGCCCACAAAGTGCCATCGATAACGCTGCGCTTCAGCACGCACGTACGTCGCATGTCGCGCGACTAACATGGCCCGCACGCTTCCCATATCTACAATTAAACTGCCAAACTGAGCAACAGAAAAAATCGCAACACAAAAACAAGCGAGATAAATGAGCTGGGTCGTAGGAGCTGCATTGTGGATAGACATACCATCATACTTTATTGGTAATAATTATTATTGATAATAATTAATTAATTACTCGAAATTCCATGGCATTCACTAGTATTCTCTTGAGTTACGTAAAATTTCCTTGAATTAACTTTATTTCTTTTGAATTCACTTTAATGCTCTCGAATTGACTTTAATTCCCCTAAATTCACTTAAATTCTCTTGGAAACTCTTGTATTTTTATCAATTCTGTTAAATTCCCTCAAGTTTCCCTGAATTCACATAGATTTTCTTGGCTTGTCTGAAATTATACGGAAAATGTGCCGTTTCAGTGACTATTTGTGCTGATTTCGGCACCTATACGGTACTCAGAGTGATGCGACGGTCATATAATTAGGTATTTTCACTTCAACAACCAGCTAACTTCACTTCGTTGAGTGCTGAGGAGAAAACAATCGACCAAATGCATGCGACAAAACTTTATCTCTGTAATATCTTCGTGATGAATAATAATTATTATCATTTTATTATTTCATTCAATAGTTATTAAAAAATAGAAAATAAGTTTCGACTACACTTAAATAGAAAAAATTAAATTTTACGAAGATATTAGCAAAATAGGGCAAAAATGGACCGAATATCATGCATTTGGTTCCTTGTTTTCCCCTCAGCACTTAACGAAGTGAAGTAAGCTGGTGGTTGAAGTGAAAATACCTAATTGTCCTATTGTATTCGCCACGTACCGGGCAGGCAGAGTGATTTGCAGTAGCTGGCCGCCACCAACCCGAATCTCTTTTTAAAATTTTCTTCAAGTTATTAATACTTTTCTTAATTTATGAATGTTCTCATTATATATATTTCATAATCATAAATTACATACTAATATACTATTCTGGAGTTGAATAAAAAAATATTGTGTCTTTTGGCGTATCTCATTCCATTTACGAGATACATTTTATTCATTCCAATTTTAAACCTCTGAACAAAAGTTAGACATCCGAAATGATCGCAACCCGTAGATTCTGAATTTCTGACTTTCGCAGAGGTAATTTCAAAATTTCAAAAATTTAAATTTTTAATCCGTTTCACCTGGTCTACTTGGTAGTCCAGTCGCAGGTATGTAGGAAACTTCTGCAGGCTTTTAAACCTGGAATCTGAGTAGCTTTAACCCGATCAGGTTATCGCTTTTTTTGGCACCTTCTCTGATTATCTTGTTTCGTTTCAGACCCAATGCATTGTAAAATGCTCAATTATCAATAAAAAAATCTAGTAAAATTCCTGTACACTCTTGAACACTTCTCCTTTAAGTACACAGCATAAAGATTGCAAAAAATGTAAACAAATATTTTATTTCTTGTGATAAACATATCTACCTCCCGAAAATCCAGACATTTACTAAAAAATTCATAGCTTTCGAACAAATTGAAATATTTGGATTTTTCAAATAGCATTGTAGAGTTCAAAAAGCGTATGTTCACGGAAAAAATCACAAACTCGATGGGGACAAAAGAAATGCTCAAGCTTGTGGTGTCAATTAGCGCTTTTTTCGAAAGAGGAATTCTAAAGTTTCAAGAATAAATGCCCCACATTTTAGGCCTAAAATGAACCTCCTAAGTTAAAAAATGAGTCACTGGGGCATTATTGAATTTGGAACTTCAAAAAACCGTTTTTCGTGAAAAACGCTTCTAAACTTGGCGAGTGCCATAAGCACATATGTTATATTTTGTCTTTGAACATGAGATATGCCTACTTCCGGTTACTATCTGAATACGAGTATAGTCCCAATTAATTCACCATAGGTCCCAGTATAATCCCAAACTCAAACTCAAAAATGATAATTTTGACCTCAACTTAGAAAAACGCGAATATCTCCTAAACTAGAACCGGCCATGAGGACCCTTTTCATGCGGACGCCACATACCCTCGTGGAAATGGTCACCATGGGACAAAACACAAGTACCATGGCTCAAGATTTGAATAAGTTTTTGCACATAGTTCGCCGATTGTATGGCTGAAACGACTTGTGTCCGAATCCCATGGTTCCACCATGGGAAGTTACGAACTGCATTGAAAAACTGTCCTAAGCCAATTTTATGGCGAATTGTATCAAATATATGGCTGTAAGTTGGTCCGACTTCAGACCAACTATTTTACTCTGGATGCGAATTTTCATGAGCCGAACTTTGTCGATGGTCGGTCGAGATACCGAAATGATAAATATCGACCAATTTTATTTGTCGATCATTGTTCCAGCATATTCTAGCCAGGGTCCAGGTCCGAAAAGGGGCCCTTTCCTTCCTTAAGTGTCCGGGTCAGGACCATAAAAATTCTTGAGGGTCCAGGTCCGAACCCGGACCCTTAATTTCTGATGGGTCTCCCAGAAAAACGGAAGATAAACTTTACATCGATTTCCGACGAAAGTTTCACTGCAACAAAAATTAACCTTGTCGAATAAACTTTACACGAAATTGAGATAATTCTGTGTTTTTAAACCATCTCAGGATAATTTGTCAGCTATTTGTCAGTAACAAAAAACGTCTTCTGCTATGGTTGTGTTCCTAACCTACAATACCGACTGTGGCAGGAAGTATATACATAAAAGTCTAATTATTTTAAAAATAACAATTAGGTAAGTAAAAAGTTGTTCTAAATCTAGTGTCCTGATTTATGTATAGCTTTTATCGTATATACTTTGCCGTTTTTCCATTGCTGCGAAGGACGTAGCAGACGACAGTTTTTATTCCATCGTAAGATAAACTTTCGCCAAATAGCATGTAATCTTTAACAGCTGAACATCTTATCTGCAACAAAATTTAACTTCAGTTTTTTCTGTGCTAGATCCGGACCTTTAAGTTCTTAAAGGTTCGGGTCCGATCCTGGACCCTTGAAATTCTTATGAGTCCGGGTCCGGACCGGACCCTTGAGGAATCCTTTAATATCGGGTCCAACCAAAAAGGTTCCTTGAATTATGTTTGAGAAAATAACAAAGACGATTTGAGAGAGAGAGAGAAAGAGAGGGGGGGGGGGAGTTTAGTTTGAGTGAGGGAAATTATTGAGTTAGTTTGAGATTGCGCAAAAGATTTTGCAGGGAATTAAGAATGCGCAGAAAAGTGACACTTCGCATTATTCTGCACAGTAAAGCTTCACGGCATTTACAAGTGCACAGTATATTACACGGCACTTATGGCTGTGCAGTGAGGTAAGGGCTTCCTTTTAGATCCACAGTAGAGTTGCATAGCACTTACATCTGCGCCGTAGAGTTCTATGGCCCTTATGGATGCGCAGTGCAGTTTCATGGCGCCAATGGCTGCAAAGTAATATTAGGGGGTACTTATAAATGCGCATTACAGTAACATGTCACTTACACCTGCGCAGTAGACTCCTATGACACTTGCGAATGCGCTGTACACTTACAAGGCATTTATGACTGCGCAGTAAGATTAGGCGGTACTTATAGATTTGCATTCATGGAATTCATGGATTTCACTGCATTATCGGAATTCACGGCATTAACAGAATTAGCGGAATTCACGAAATTCATAGAATTCGCGGAATTCATGGAATCAATGAAATTAATGAAATTATTGGAATTCATGGAATTCATGAAATTAGGGAATTCACGAAAGTCTTGGAATTCATGGAATTCGCGAAAATTATTGAACTCACGAAATTCAATAATGCACAGAATTTAATTTATTCATGGAATTCACTGAATTCATGGGATTCACTGAATTCATGGGATTCACTGAATATATAGGATTCACCGGATTTATGAATTTCGTGAATTTATTAAATTCCCAGAATTCCGTAAATTCAGTGAACTCCTTGAATTTCATGAATTCCTTGAATTCCTCCAATAAAATTAATTCCGTGAATTCTGTAAGTTCCATGAATTTTGTGAATTCCTTGAATTCTATGAATGCCATGAATTCCATTAATTTTGTGAATTCAATGAATTCCATAAATGAGCATCTGTAAGTACCCCCTAACCTTACTGCGTAGCACAACATGTCTTGCAACTGTTGTGCGCACCCGTAAATGTCATAGAACTCTACTGCGCAGATGTCAGTGATTTGTAACTGCACTGCGCGTCTATAAGTAACCCTGACCGCCGCGCCGTGCAACTGTACTGCGCATCCGTATGTTTCATAACACTCTACGGTGCAGATGTAAGTACTATGCAACTCTACTGCGCTTTTAAAATCAATCCCCTGCACTACTGCGCAGTCAAATGTGCCACGTACTATACTGCGCGTCTGTAAGTACTATGTAACTGCATTGCGCAGCAGCAAATACCGTGAAACTGTACTGCGCATCCATATGTGTCATTGAACTCTAGTGCGCAGCTACAAATGCCCCGTAACTTTACTCCGCAGGATAATGCGGAACATGATCGACAAACATGATCGGCAAACGAAATTGGTCGATATTTATCATTTTGGTATCTCGAACGACCTTCGACAAAGTTGGCCTGACATTGTGCTGATGAAAATTCGCATCCATAGTAAAATATTTGGCCTGAAGTCGGACCAACTTACAACCATATAATTGACAAAATTCGTCATAAAATTGGCCTAAAACATTTCTTCAATGCATTTCGTAATTTCCCATGGTGGAACCATGGTATTCGGACACAAGCCATACTTCAGCCATACTATGGGCGAACTATGGGCTAAAACATATTCATGACTTGAGCCATGGTACTTGTGTTTTGTCCCATGGTACTTGTGTTTTGTCCCATGGTGACCATTTTTACGCGGGATATTTCGAAGTATACAAATTTTATTTTTGTAGGAAATTTAACATATTCATGAAGAAAAAATAACAAAATGTTCACGCCTTCAATTCGATCATCTTACAATTACTCGTTGACTCGTTCCGTACGTGGACAAAGAATTCTTAAGAATTCAGTGGATGTACGCTGCGCCGTGCTATAAGAGATGAAAAATCAATATATAACTCAAAAAAGGAAAATTTTTTCGAAAATACTCATAAATTTCATTAACATTCAAAAACTTACCTTAACGCTAAAAACGAGTTTGCACCGAAGTTAAAGTTATCGTGGGTCGTTTCAGACCCAACGAGAACTTGTACTGCTCACTGCGAAGGCGAGGCTGTCGCTGGGGAAACGCGATTCAGCACGGAGGGTCTCTAGTACTGAGGTTTTTTTTGGGCGGGGATAGGTATTATCGGGGTATACGGATTCTGAGCAATAAGACAAAATAAAAATGCCTTGGGTCTAAATTTAGAACCGGATCGGGTTAAACGAGCAGCCCCGTGCGGAAAAATTTCGTGGCAGTCTCGAATCATACTAAAGCCTGTAAAGTTTTTCTCAAGCCTGTCTATTCACGCAATACCAGCCTGGCGCTACAATGGTGCTGTCTAATTTTGCTACGTGTTTGATTCAAACCCTTCTGCTGTCTAGTTCCAGTCTTGGCGCTATCTAGGAGATCGTTACGAATTTGATTTATTCAGATTTTAGACTTCAAAATAATTACAGAAGTGAATTCAGAAAATAATGATTTTGAAATGAACGATTTAGGAAATTACAATACATAATTTCATAAATCCCCAAGTAATAATTAAATATACACTATTACCTATTCAAGATAATAAAGAAGAATTATTAAAGGTGATTGAAATGTTAGCGAACTGTATTCTTAATAACGGTTTTTGAAAATGAATGTTTAAAAACATTTCTTTTCAATTGAATTATATATTAAAGTTATAATAAATTTATATTGAATTTATAATAATTATAATATGTATAATGTTACGTATTATATTTATAATATTCCAGAAAATCAAGTTTCAACTTAAATCTTATAATAATAATTATTTATTTACTGATTGCTTAAATCCAATTGCTCAATCCAAAAGTATTAATTATTCAAAATAATAAACAATGATAATTTCGTAGCCTAATCGCAAGTATAATCATACGAACTTTATTATTTCGACTGATTTATTCACACATCAAGAACTTTTATTGTTCAAAAAATGTTCATGTTTTATTGAAATAAATATTACGGAGTAATTAATTGAAATTCATATCGGCCGAAAACTAAAGGAATTTTAAGGTTTAGATTATTAATTATTTTTATCAAAATAGATGATCTGTCTAGAAACTAGTCGATCCGAGCGTTACATCCCAGTCTAGCCACTGGACAGTTATCCTGTGGCGCGCCAGTGTCGACTCAAGGCGGACTAGACAGAAACAGTACAGCGCCACGAAATTTTTCTACACGGGGCACTGAAACGGCACTGGGCAGTGCCGTTTCAGTGCCGTTTAAGTGCCGATCCATCGGCAGGGTTTGCTGAAATTTGTACTTGAATTTACTTGAATTCGTTTGAATTTTTTCAAGAAACTTTCCTCATCTACTTATAGCGCGATTTGTGATTTAAAAAAAATTAACGAAAAAAATCTCAAAAAACTGACGTACGTATTTCACATTATTACAGATCGCATTACATGAGCACATATTCACATTTTGTTAATTAGCGAAATGTATAATATAATATACAAATGAAATATGAAGAAGTTTGATATTGAATTTCGAGAAATATGATTGAATGCATCCTGGTATTGGCATGCATAATAGAAACTTTACATAAACACTACTTTGCGCATGTGCGACCTTTCGTCTCTAAAGCTTTGAATTCTCAGATCGCCCGCTTTGCTAGTTGCGTCAAGATGGACGGAGGTGGAGCGTATGGTGGTGGTAAAGCAGGAGCTCCATTCAATCCGATCGTGTTTATTCAGAGACCGCAAGTGATTCTTCGATCATTATGTTTGGTAAGTAAAATTTAAAAATTATAGCGGATCTTCTATTAACATGCAAAATGCACCTTTGGGTGAGTTATCGATTTTAGAAGAGACAGAATATTCCACACCCCCGCTATGATGGGGTTGTATTATTGATTTCCCCAATATTGTACCAATTTTTCTGATTAAAATAAGTTGTATGCTCGTTCTTTTAACTTTCAACAAAAATAATTACCTTAGTCCGAACTTTATAAGATGCATAAAAGATAACATGTTATAGAAATGCATTGACTATTGTCTCATGGTATACATCAATTTTTGAGTTGAGCGATTTCTTCACCTTGAAAAGTAGAATATTCTTGAATGCAAAAAGTTGTATCTGGTTCTGGAATATACGCAAAATTCATGTAATATAGTTCCCCGATTAATTTTCTTATAAAATTTGGCAAAACCTTTTAAATTGATACTGAAAGATATTCGCTATAGCTATCTCATTTCGACATTTAATACACTCAGAAAAAAAATTTTCTTGAACCAAAAAAACTGTTTTGTTGGATATACATGAAAATTTGGTTAAATTAAACAAATTTTTGTTGATTCAATAAAATATTTGACTGACCTAACCAATTTTTCTGGTTGAATAAACCAAATACTCCAAATACCAAACGATTTTGTTAAAACCACCAAAAAATTTAGTTGGGTCAACCAAATATTTTGTTGTCCATATAATAACCAAATTCTATGGTTGAACCAACAAAAATGTTGTTGATTCAACCAAATCATTTTCTGAGTGTACTCTTCGAAATTGTTCATAACATTGAGATAAACAGCCACATGTCATGCAATAAAAGTAATTTCAAGCTTATTGAAATCTATGCCATCTCAAATAACTAACTATAATAATGAACGATTTTATTCATTCATTCATTCACTTTGCCGATATTGAAGCTCCTATGTTTCCGCTCGCTTTTCGCATGTTTTTTCTCTTGCGACTTTTTCTATTATGTCAATGTGACAGTTTATTGACATAAGTCAGTTTGAAATCTTTTTAAATTATCTTCCCACTTAAAGCAACATGAATTTTTTCCCTATGTGTGCAGATGAAAAATAAAATTCTTGATTCGCAATGTAGACAAAACACGCATAAAGCGACACACTTATCATTATTTTACGCCCGAAAATTTTGTTATAAAATCTAAGTTACCGTAAAAAATTGTTCCAAGCAAGAAAACTTATACCTGTATAGCAATAATGCCATTAAAATATTTTTTACCCTTCCAAAACGACCATGAAATATAACAAAATCATTAAAAATCGACTTTTCCAGTTTTTTCTTTATATTGTCTATTAATTGCAAGAAATATCTGAATGTGACTCAAAGGTTTTGGACTGCATTGAGTTGAAGTGGCCGGATATCAGTAGACATACTTCCATTCCGTTGGACAAATTTATTGAATTGGTTAAAATCTGCTGAAATTCCACGTATTTCAAATTTAATCAAGTAACCTATAAACAGGTCTCAGAATTAGCTATGGGCTCTCCACTTTCCCCTTCAGCTGCGAACTTAGTTATGGAAAATTTAGAATCTAATTGTTTGTCATCGTTACCTTTTGCTATTCCTTTTTTCTTTCGTTATGTCGACGATATAATTACTGCTGTTCCTCTTGATAAGCTGGATTTTATGCTTAACTTGTTCAACTCTTACCACTCTAATATTAAATTTATAATTAAAGTTGAAAATAATTCGCAAATTTGCTTTTTAGACACACTTATCAATTGGTTCCAAAAGCAATCCTGGTCTGGGAGGTACTTAAATTTTGATTCTGCACATCCTTACAATCATAAAACTAGCTTCCCTACTGGCCTATTTTTTAGAATGTTTCGCATTTCGGACATTGCTTTTAGAACTAAAAATATTAATTTAATTAAACAAACTCTAATTAACAATGGCTACCCTAAATCTCTCATTGATCTCTGTTTAAAAAAAAAGAAACTAACAAGTTTTACAATTCTGAATCTTTTCAAACTCAAAAGAATGGTAATATTTAAAAAAAGTGCATTGATTTTACAGTCTGTCCATATATAAAAAATCTCTCGGGAAAAATTCAATACATCTTAAATTCTTACAATATAAAAACCATCTACAAACCTATCAATAGTTTTTCCAAATTTTTCAATAATCTGAAAGATCCTTTACCTGTAGGTAAATTATCTGGTGTCATTTATAAATATGATTGTAATGATTGTGATTCTTCATACATCGGAGAAACAGGGAGATGCATTGAAACTCGCACACGTGAACATAAAAACTCTATTAGAAATCCGGGCACTTCAAATCACACTGCTCTCTCAGAACATTTTTTAGAACTTGGCCACAATTTTGATTTTGATAATTTTAAAATTCTCTCAGTTGAGAATAGTATTGCTCGCAGAAAAAGTATTGAAAACTTTTTCATTAATAAAATAGATAATAATGTGAATATCAGATTTGAACAAAATTTTTTTCCGCTTGAATATAAACCGTTTACCAAGTTATAACAACTTAGCACTCTACTTTACCTTTAGTAGTCATATTTTCCTTCTAATTGGTTTTCCAGCCTTAGTTTTCATACATACACAGTCAGACTTTGTCATCTGTCCTGGCTCGTTGTGTTTCCGTCCTTCGTATTTATTTATTTAGTTTTAACTCTAATTTTTTACTCTGTTTTATGCAATAATGACCAGTTTTGGCATTTTTCTTCTTAGGTATGTTTTTTCTTTATTATTTATATGAACAGATTGTTTTTTCTTTGATTTTCCGCTTTTTTGCAATTTATAATTTTTCATATTATTTAAAAATTTTTTAGAAACTTCAATAAATTTGACTGGTTAGGGCTCCAATCTAAGCCGAAACGTCTCATTGTCTAGTATAAATTGAAAATACTTATTGTCTCTTTATTCTATTAACCTTACAAAAAGTGACTCATTGGATATATATATATATATATATATATCTAAAAGTGACACATTGTTTTTTATTTCACACAAATTTCACACAATTTTACACAAATTTTGGTACAATAGACAACACTTTTACTCAATTCAGATGCCGAAAATGTTTGTTATCGTAAAATAAAAAGCAACATTTCAGTTTTAGATTTTTTCTTGTTATAAATCTCCTTCACATATTATTGTTGAAATATATTGAAAATATATTTATGGTAACATTACAGTAACATTAGACGAGAAAATCTATACAGCTTTAAGAAAAAAGCGTAAGAGTCGATTTTTTCAGATGGTTGTATTTTTCAATGTTTCTGAGACAAGGTAAAAAATATTTCAGGGCATTATTGCCATAGAGACGTATACATTTACTTCCTCTGAAATCCTTTTTCTGGTAACTTAGATCTTATTAAAAAATTGTTTGGTCTTTAAATAAGAAGAAGTGTATGATGCCGAGACAGAAGAAATTAAAAAACAAATTTAACTTTAGGGGATTATTTTTGCCTTTCAAAAGAAATTTTTTATCCTCATTAGAAGTACGAATGAAGAAATTTTTTTTTTTTCATACGCCTGATAACGCTCCCCTTGTATGAAATAGCTTTAATTTGTATTTAAATAAGGATGGTCATAATGTTTCACATATTATAACGACTTTTATCTATTAATAGGTTCGTTGCATGATTTAAAAAAATTGCATTTTGCAATAATAAATTACCTACTGTGTACATTTGTAAAAGAAAATGTGGTTTAAATATTTTATTAAGGAAAAACAAATAAGTGATCGCGACCCTAGAATAATAGGGTTCCTTCTTGACTTTTAGAAGTCACTTGATTTTCATTTATTTCCTATTACTTCACATGCAGAACAAGTGAAAATCAAGTGACATTATAAATTCAAGATAGAACCTTATGATATTAGGGTCACGTAATATTAAAAATATTACAAGGACCTTGAGTTGTTGAATCGCTTCTGTTAATCAAGGAAGAAAAGCGAAGCTTGATTTTAATGGCCTTATTAAAACTAGATAAAAAGGTCTCTTTACCTGTTTTCAAAAATTTCTTAACTGAAGAGAGAATTTTACTTCTCAAGTGTTTTCCGTAGGTAGCTTTCTTTTGGATGATGAATGTGTTTGACCGACTTTGAGTGTTAAATAAAACTGTGCTAACTGGGTTAGAGTAATGAAATTTTGCAACGGATTTTAAGTTCTCTGTACTATCTGAAGTGCTATTGCCGCTTCTGAGTCTGTCCCTATGTTGGAGATCAATTTCGTCCTGTTCTACCTGAATTGCTATGTCGATCGGGTCTCTCAGAGTTTTAGGTTCGCCGGTTATTATCTGAATTCGAATGTTTCTTAAGAGACCATTTAAAAATTGTTTTAATGCATATTTTTTAAAATTTTCTATCAAGACTTTTGCATTTGGAGAAATGTTCTCAGTCGCTTCTGGAGGATTACTCTCTTTAACTACCTCAGTATATTGTGACACGATTGTTTGCACCTTACTTGCATAGTCAATTATTCTTTCGTCTTCACACTGAAACACTCGACTGATTTCACTTGACCAAAAGGCTTCTGTTTTAGGGGTACGAAATGTGCGCTTGACGTCTTTTTCAAAATCATTGTAATAAGTGTACGAATCTAAACGCGACGATAGTAGTTTACGTGCTTTTCCAGTTAATTTGGTGGAAATAAAATCTAAAAATTGTAATACAGGGTGTCCCACCACATCTGAACATGCCGGTACTGGGTGATAGAGGGCAAAAAAAGAAACAGAAAAGTCCTCTGGCAAAATTTGATCTGGGCCTTCAGTTTGGGCACAGTAAAGCATCAAAGTTGGGAATAATGAACCAATCAGAATCGAGCTTTGGCAACCACTTTTTTGTCTCATAAGTGTTAAAATAGTATGCATGCTAGCGGTTTACTGCAGCTCCCGAAAAAATTTCACATCGTTGATCTTTGATTGTTTCTACAAGACGCGAAATTCAAGCCTTTAAATTTTTTTAAATTCTTAGTTGTTCTTGCAAACGTTTATTACCGTTCGTAAAATAACATAACATTTGCTCAACCAAAAAAGATGAATTTCAATTTAATACAGAACTTTCCTGACATTTCATGTAAGAAAACCAACAAGCATGTTTGAAATTCAGAAGACCAAACGAACTTTTGTTCTTCAAAATTAATCTACAAGTCTAAGATGAGAAAAAACCTTTCAACCCTCAAAAAGAAATTCTCTGTGATGTCTACGATATGTAATTCTTTGCGATTCATTACAAAATTTTTTGTTACATTCATTGTAACAAACTTAAACAAAATTAAAAATTGGAAATCCAAACAAACTTTTGAACTTTAAAATTAACCAACAAGTCTAAGATAAGAAAACACATTTTTAACACCAAAAGTAATTCTTTTGCATGCGATGCAAATTTTTTATACATTTATTATTACAAAAACAACAAAGAAATCTAAAGTTGCGGAAATTACTTTTGGAGGTTCAAAATGTGTGTTTTCTTACATTAAATGTAACAAAAATTGTGTAGAGAGTTGCGAAGAATCACTTTTGAGGATTTAAATAGGAGTTTTCTTATTTGGACTTGTTTATTTATTTTCTGGAACAAAAGTTTGATTGGTTCTTCCGGTTTCAATTTTTTTTTGGTTTTGTTACAATAAATGTAACAAAAAGTTCGCTATGAATCTCAAAGAATTATTTTCGTTTGGTACAAAATGTGTCTCTTATTTTAGAGTTGTCAGTTCAGTTCAAAGAACAAAAGTTCGTTTCGTTTCCGCAGCTTCAGATTTATTTATTGTTTTTTTAATAATAAATGTATCAAAAATTTGCAATGAGTCGTAAAGAATTACTTTCGTTTGTTACAAAATGTGCCTCTTATTTTAGGGTTGTTAGTTAAGTTTAAAGAACAAAAGTTCGTTTCGTTTCCGCAGCTTTAGATTTATTTAGTGTTTTTGTAATAATAAATGTATCAAAAATTTGCAACGAATCGCAAAGAATTACTTTTGGTGGTCAAAAATGTGTTTTTTTTTTTATCTTAGACTTTTTTTGCTTAGTTTTAAAGAACAAAAGTTTGTTTGGTTTCCCCATTTTTAATTTTTTTTAAATTTGTCACAATGAATGTAACAAAAAATATGCCCTCTTCGCGGGCACATTCTCATTGCGTTGGTTCTCGCGCTTCGCGCTCGAGAATGTATTCATCTCACGCTTCGCGCTCGATAATGTATTTACCTCGCGCTACGCGCTCGGTCTTTATATTTCCTACACATTTGTGCACAGACCTTCTGAAATTAAAGGTTAAAGCGTGCACAACTGTAATTTCATGGTTGTGAATTCTGTTTTGTTGAAGCTCCTTCGGCTTCAACGAACACATTCTTATCACGTATCTCGTGCTTCGCACTCGATTTTTTCCAACATGTAAACTTTTCTACATTATGTTCAACACTATTTTATCCAATGTACATTGTATTTATTTCTGTACCTCGATCTGGTACTATGAAGAGGGTTCTCAAAGCACCTACGGCCTTAACGATTACATTCTCATTGCGACACTCGCTCTTCGCGCTCAGCAGCTAGGCTTTACAGACGATTGCTTTTGAAAAATAAAACCATGTGAAAACTTGTGAAAATTCTGATTAAAATTTTTTAATCTACCAGAAAATTTATTTTTCTACTTTTTGAAAGTTTTCAAAATGTTGAAAAGTATATAACTTTTCTGATTTCCATCGAAATCAAAATTTTCATAGAAATAATTTTCAAGTCTTTCACCCATCTGTAAGAAACTTTCACAAAAATTTTTGAAACTGCAAAAAAATTTTTTTTCAAATTTTGAAAATGCTCTAAAATTTATTAATTTTGATTGGAAATATCTGGTTAACGAACTTAACCTTCATTTTAAACCCCTTAAAAAGTTTACCAAAGGCTGACTCGATTGGACAAATCCTTCAAAAGTTAGCGTGGCTACAACATTCAGGTAACCATACAGACATACAGACAGACATACAGACATACAGACAGACACCGACAAAATTGTATGTTTTTCGGACTTTGGGAGTTCCGGAACATAAAGATCCGTTAAAAACCAGAGATCGAAAATTTGGACGATTACAATACACTCTCATGAATGAGAATGTAAAAATTGTAATGAATCGCAAAGAATTATTTATCGTAGACTTGTTAATTATTTTTCAATAACAAAAGTTTGTTTTGTTTTTCCGAGTTTTAAGTTACTTTGTTGGTTTTATGAAAAAAATGTAAAAAATGTCAGGAAAGTTCTGTATTAAATTGAAATTCATTTTTTTAGGTTGAGCAAATGTTATGTTATTTTAAGGACAGTAATAAACGTTTGCAAGAGCAGCGAAGAATTTAAAAAAGTTAAAGGCTTGAATTTCGCGTCTTCTAGAAACAACCAAAGATCAACGATGTGAAATTAACACTTATGAGACAAACAAGTGGTTGCTGAAGTTCGATTCTGATTGGTTCATTATGGCCAACTTTGAAGCTTTACTGTGCCTCAAATTTTGCCAGAGGACTTTTCTGTTTCTTTTTTTGTCCTCTTTCACCCAGTACCGGCATGTTCATAGGTGGTGGGACACCCTGTATAGGGGTGTCTCTTAATTTTTCCCTTGCCCTTTCACACACGTGAATAAAAGCGTTGACGTTTTCGGAATCTCCATCAAAACTTGGCACTTGAATTAAAATTTCCTTCACAGAGAGAGAGTTTGTGTCATGATGTTGTTTGAGTCTAAACTTTAAATAACACTTGATTTTTCTGAATTTAGTGGAGTGAAATTGAAATCAATGTAAGCGAAAGAAATGCTCTCTAATATTTTATCCCGATTATTTTGTGCAGAAACTTCCTTTTCTCTGTTTATTTTTTCTTGTTCTTTTTTCACTGATTTTATATTCTTTTCGTATTTCGAATACGGCGATGAACGTCTACTTGACCGTGTAGAGAGTTTTAAACTTTCCCGCGGGGGCTCAATTTTTATTGCGAAAAATTATATAAATATGTGGATATGGATAGATATAATTTTGTTTACTTACATGCACATGTAGATAATTGTCAATTTTAAAAACATCGTCAATAAATATTTCCTAGTAGATCTTTCAATTCAGACTCCTTTTATTCGATCTCGGTACTGGAACCACTTTAATGTTTCAACTGTAAGCTATAAATGATTAGCCTTCTATATCCATATGAACTTGACATTTATTCAGTGCTTGTTCCTTATTTGTTCCTTTCTCTTTCTGTGTGTTCTCTACCTCAAGACGTTTAAGTTCAGACTGTCAGAGACTGTCGAAACGCGAGGCCTATCTCACCGATTCGCGTATTCTTCCGCGCTGAACGTCGCACACTGCGAGGCTGTGCGACGATCTAATGCCATCCATTTTTGCTGAATTGCTTCCGTTCCCACGGTCGTTGGGAGAGATAATTTGATGGGTTGAAAGTCACTATATGTGTCACCCTAAACACTTTTTATTTTGTGTCTATGATAATATATACTTTCCATGCACAAAAAAGATGGGAAATTAGTTTTATAACGAAGGAAGCAAAATAGAGTCCATCCAACATGAATGGAAAATTACGTGGGGATAAACCACCCCTACATATTTTTGAATGTGCTGAAAATTGCTAAATTCATGGGAGAAAAATTAAAAAAATATATATTTTGCACTTGAGACAAGAATAAAATTGACGTGTTGCGCAAAAAAATTTTTTTTTGAATTAATGGGGTTTCCATTCACAAAAACATTGGGAAATTAGTTTTATAACGAAGGAAGGAAAATATTGTCCACCCAACATAAATAAAAGAATTAGGCGGCGGTAAACCAACCCCCAATTATGTAGAAAATTGCAAAATAAGTCTAAAATCGAGCAAAACAATCCGAAGAAAATACGTGTTGCGCACGAAAAAGAGGATGAAGGTATTTAATGTATTTTTAAGAAAAAAAAGTGCATTGAAGAGGATGACTACCCCTAAACTATTTTCATACAAAAAAATCATTAAAACCATTAAAAAGGCTTCCGTTTCCGGTACCTATCGCGATTGTTGGTGATTTTTTTGTTGCTAACATTTTGGCTTTGGTGAAGGGCAAAAGGGGGTTTGAAAGGAGAAAGGGCGTTGAGTATAGGTTGAGTATAGGGCGTTGAGGTTAGGTACGGTTGCGAGAAGTGGTGAGTTTTCACGCGGGGTGAGTGACAGGTGAGAGTGAGGGTTGGATGAATGAGAAAAGACAGTTGTTTAAGAGTGGTGAGTTATTGTGCGGGAGATTTTGAGTGATTTGTTAGAGTGGTGGCTTCAGATCTAGATTGAACAATTTGCATGGGGGATTGAGAGCGAGGGAAAAGAAAACGTGACGTAGGAAGGAGTGCGTGGCAGAATGCCGGTCACACGAAGTCCAGAGAGAGGGCAGCATGAGACGGATACAGAGAGAAGGTCGAGAAATGACAGCGAATGTAGGCAAGAGAACGAGGCGATTGCGAATATCGAACGTAGCGTCGGCGATAATGAAAGTGGTAATGAGGGAGAGGTATGAAAAGAGCTCGGTAAGGGGGGGGGGGGCAGAAACGGTAGCAAGGAAACGAGGCAGACCGACGAAATTGCAAAGGCTGCAAAGAGCGCACAGTTCGAACAGTACGAACGCGAAGGGCTTTTTTGAAAGTGCTCAAGAAGATCAGTTAGAAAACATCACCTGAAAGGAGGTCCGGGGGGAGTAGTCTAGAAGGCCTCGAGAAACTCATCAGAGGCCTCCGAGAGGAAACCTGCAAAGGTTTTGACAGAGCGAGGACGCATAGGGAAGAAGTCAGGGAGTAAGTAAAAGAAATGAGAAAGAAAGGGGAGGAGTGGGATGCTCCGTGGAAGGCCGAGAAAGAGGAGGTATTTAGAAAACTAGATAGGAAGGAGATTAAACAGATAAAGAATGAGAGAGAAAGGAGAACTGAAATGAGTATGTTTGAGGAGAGGGTCAGATAACTAGAATGCGGGAGTGAAAAGAAGGAAGAGGTGGGAGTAGGAGACGTAGTCAAGGGGGATGATAAGAAACTGCAGGAAGAAAATGAGAGAATGCGCAGACGGCTGAATCAAATGGAAGTAAGACTAGAAGGAGAAGAGAAAGAGAAAAGAAAGTGAAACATAGTAATTAAAGGAATGAAAGAAGAAAGCGTCTCGGGAAGGGAAGAAGTGGAGAAGCTGATGAATGATATTGGGGCTCAGGTGAGAGTGGAGGCGGTGAAGGTACTGGGGAGAAAGACAGAAGGGGAAATAGGTGTGCTCATAGTAAAAATGGGAAGTGAGGAGGAGGAGAGAGAAATTATGGAAAGGAAAAGGATACTAAAGGGTAGGAATGAAAGAATTGACGAGGACCTGACATAGAGAGAGAGAAAGAGGAAGTGGATGATCGAACGGAGAGCATGGTTAGAGAGGAGGAACGGGGGTAATGTTTGGATAGGGAAAAACAGGTTGTGGGTCAATGGGATGAAGTGGATCTGGGAAGAAGAGAGAGAAGAGCTGAGAGCAGAGGAATCAATACTTGGGAGGAGGCAAAACGAAGGTAATGAGAGTAGGAGAGACGGGGCGGGGTTCCCACTAGAGCAGACAAACTGAGTACGGGAAGGAGGAGGGGGAAGGACAAAAAGAGAGGAGTGAGTATAGCTTTCTGGAATGTGTCAGGGCTGAGAAACAAGAACGAGGGATTCTGGGAGGCTGCTGGAAAATGGGACGTGGTAATGCTGAGTAAAGGGTGGGTAGATGAAAAGGACTGGAAGGGCGTGAAACGAAAGTTGCCGAAGGGGTATGTGTAGACAATGCAAGAAGCGAGGAAAGAACATGAGGGGGGAAGAGTGATGGGAGGCATGGTGTCAGGGGTTAAAAAGGAGCTGATGGAAAATTAAAGAGTGGAAGAGCGGGAAGGAAAGCGGGAGGGCGTGATGGTAAGAAGAATAAAGGTAGGAAAAAAGAGGGTGACGATCGTTTGTGTGTATAGAAGGAGAGGAGAAGACGGAGGATGGAGAGTATTAAGGGAATGGATGGAGGAAAGGAATGTAGAGTTGGTCTTGATAGGAGGAGACTTAAACGCATGGACAGGAGAGTTAGGGGGGGGGGGAAGATCTGGGATGAAGAAAGCGAAACTTTCCGAAGAAATTCCAAGCATAGGGAGATAGAACGGGAGGGTGAAACTTGTTTGGACCTGTTACGAGAGGAGGGGTGGTTTATCTCCAATGGAAATATAAGGGGAGATGAAGAAGGGGTAGTTACTTTTATAGGTGAAGGGGAGAGAGTGATAGATTACATCCTAGCAGAAGAAAGAATAAGGAAGAGAATGGATAAAGTGGAAGTAGGTAATGAAATAGGCTCAGAACACTTTCCGCTATTAGCGACATTGAAATGTTCAGGATGGAAGCGGCATAGCGAAAAAAAGGAAAGAACTACCGAAAGGAAAGTAAAAATGGGTAGATGGGGGGAGGATAAATTGAGAGAATTTAAAGAAAGAATGGAGAGCGAGGAGATTAGAGGAATGGAAGGGGGAGACGTGGACGCGCGCCTTGAAAAGCTAAGAGAATTAACTAATAAAACGAATAAAAAGAACTAATAAAAGAACTAACTAACAGAGAGGATAAAAGAAGAGGGAAGGTCAAGAGAAGAGGAGGAGGGAATGAAGAGGGGATGGTTGGACGCAGAACGCAAGGAGAGTAAAGATAGAATGGAGGAAAATGTAAAAAAGTGGAGAAAAGGGGAGATAGGGAAACAGGAATTTAATAGGAGAAAGAGAGAACATGAAAATTTTTTAAGTGATAAAAGGCAGTTAGAGAAAAGTAGGTACATGGAGGAGGTGGAAAAATCAATCAGGGAAGGGAGGGAATGGGAAGTCATCAATAGGGAACGAGGAGGGTGGAAGGGCATCAATGAGGAAATCGAAATGGATGAGTGGACCGCGTACTTTAAGCGACTGTCGGGAGGAGTGCAAAATAATGTGTTAGGTGAAAAGAGGAAGCTAATAGAGGGAGAAGATGATAGCAATGACGGGATAAGTAGGGAGGAAGTGAATAGAGCAAAAGGGAGGCTTAAAAGAAACAAGGCAACAGGTGAGGACGATATTGAGAACGAGGCTTTGAGGTTTGGTGGAGAAGGGGTGAGAAAGGAAATATGGCAGGTATGCAAAAAGTGTGGAGAGGAGAGGGATGGTCTAAGGATTGGAGGACAGGGTTGGTGGTACCGATAATTAAGAAAGGAGAAGGCAAGAAGGTGGAGGAGTATAGGGGAATCACACTTATGTCGGTGGGTTACAAAATATATACGGAGATTCTCAGAAAGAGATTAGAAAGGGAGGTGAAAGAGAAGGGGATTATTCCACACAATCAGACGGGCTTTAGGAAAGGTATGGGAACAGTAGACGACATCTACGTACTGAATTATCTAGGGAATAGGAACATAGGGAGGAAGAAAGGGAAGTTAGTGGCCATATTCGTAGACTTTAAAGCGGCTTTTGACTCGGTAAACAGGAAGGTTTATGGAAGGTTATGAAAGAGAGGGGGTTGGACGAACACTTGGTCGAGAGGATAAAGGAGATATTCGAAGAGACTAAGATGAGGGTGAGGATTGGGAAACAAAAAGGGGAGACTTTCTGGAGTGGAAGGGGGCTCAGGCAAGGATGCCCACTGAGCCCACTACTATTCAGTCTCTTGTTGGCAGATCTGGAGGAGAAACTGGAGAAAAAAGGAAAAGGGGGAACGATAGTGGAAAATAGCAAGGTATATTCCTTAGCGTATGCAGACGATATAGTATTATTAGCGAATGACGAGAGAGGGATGAGTCTCATAATGAGAGTATTTGAGGAGTATGTGAGAATTATAGACTTAACGGTAAATGTAAATAAGACGAAAGTGATGATTTTTAGGAAGAGAAGGACAAAGGAAGATTATGAATGGAAGATGTACGGGGAGAAAGTAGAACAGGTTGAGAAATTCAGTTACCTAGGCTTCTGGTTTGATTCGAAAGGAGGGGTTGAGCTACAGATGAGGAGAAGGATAGAATGTGCAACTAAAGTAATGGGCCAGGTATGGGGTATAGGGAAGAGAAGATTTAAAGATGACTGGAAGATGAGGCTGTGGATGTTTGATGCGTTGTTGTGGTCAGTCCTAAGTTACGGACTGGAGATCTGGGGATGGAAGGAGCACGAGAGGGTTGAAAGTATACAAGAGAGATTCTTGAGATGGGCAATGGGAGTGAGATAGATCTGTCCAGGATATATATTGAGGGAGGAATTAAGTAGAGGTAAAATGTTTATTAGACAGATGAAGAGAGCATGGAACTTTGAGGAGAAACTAAAGAGGGGGAGGGAAGCAGGATGGCACAAGCGTGTCTGCAGGAAGTAGTAAACAAAGAGACTAGGGGTCACACAGAAGGATCAAGGTAGGGGGAAAAAGAGACAACAGAGGAGGAGAGAGTGCGATATAAGAGCAGATGTCAGAGTATGGCAAGAATCTAAGTATAACAGGTGGTATAAGGTAGTGAAGGCTGAAGGAGAACCAGAATATTTAAGAAAGACTAAGAAGGAGAGTAAATGGAACCACGTTATACGATTTAGGATGGGAGAGGGAATGAGAGAGTGTAGGTACTGGATGGATGAGGAGGAAAGGAGATGTAGAGTCTGTTACTGCGGGACACAATCATGGGGGCATGTTTTAGAGAGATGTACGGGGGATGAAACATTTGGTGGGAGTGTGGATGTCAGGATAAAGTTGATCTTGGATGGAAGTGGACAAGGGGCAAGCTGGATGATTAGACTGGAAGGAATGAGAGAAAGTGAGGGGCAGGTAGTAGGGAAAGGCCAAGCGCTCACTCCTGTGAAAGGACATTAAAGTAAAATTAAAGTAAATAAAACGTTAAAAATCATGTTAACGGAAATGGTAAGAGGAAACGAAAGCCCAGGAAATTCAATAGTCAGCAAATCTCGGGAGCAATTTTGTGAAGACAAAGCGATAGCATATAATTTAATGTAAGTAGAATACCAGTCTATAGATATTAGGTATTATTAAGGTAGTATAAGTGGTTTTGTAACGTACTGTAAAGAGAGCGGAAGCCCTCAAACCCGTAAAAGGGAGAGAATAAATACATACATACATTAAAACCATTAAAGAGTATACATATTTTATAGACAAAAATAGTACGCCAGGTCAAATTTACAATCTTTTGAGTTCTAGACAGGACATCGAAGATTAATTCTTCAAACTTTGAACAATAATGATATTCGTCAAACAAGTGTTTAAAACATAATGATTTCTTATTCCACGAACATCGAATAAGAGCGATATTCATACAACCTAATATGTCACAATGTGTTCTATAAGAATCAGCGAAGCTAAAGTCCACCGGATTTTCGAATCTACCTTGTTTTTCTGCAATATATCCGCTTTTGTACGTCGAATATTTAAAAATATTAGTATAGGTGGCGAGGTTAATTGAGTATGCACCAAAGACTGATGCTTAATAATAAAATACATCTAAAGGTTGAATTTTCACTGTTGTTCCTGTTGGAATAATTTGAAAATTCACAATTTCATCGGAAGGTGTTGCTTCTTCTACTACACGGGGAAAAAAGTGCTGGAAATTTTAATTGACCGAGCCTGTGACTTTAGGATAGGTCTAAAACCATTTGAAAATTTGAAAATATCGTATTAAAAAATCATGCAAATAATGCTTGAAGAAAGATAAGACTTCTAAAATTGCATCCAGCATAGTCAGTGAAGCACTCCTAGACTCCACCAATAAAATATCACAGAGAAATTTGTAAGTCGTTCAACACTCTAATATCAAATTCTCGAACACAGTCAAGCAGGGGTTCATAGACTGTCAAACTAGCCATTTATACTAATAATAAAAAATAAAAAATTCTTTTTTGAATTTATAATATTATTATTTTTAACTTATATATTTATTTAAGCATAATGTAACAACACTCAGTTACTACTTTTATCAATCACCCGCTTTTTACGCTCTACAAAATCGGACGCACGCTGCGGGGATTAGAATTACCTACACTCTAGACACGAGACTAACGCAACTCATTCCTAACCGCTCAAGTCCCTCAGCTAATCGTTCGGGCTGAAAACACAGTAAAAAATCTTGGCGTTCTGTTACAGCTGAAAACTGCGTGGTCGCGTAAAGAAATTTTAGTGAGGACTGCGAATTAGACAGCTTGATGCAAGACTGAATTTTCTTAATAAATTAAACACGTTGTTTAAACAATTTTTGTTCAAATAATTGAAAAACATAATTTTTCACGGAAAATTATTTTTGGACCAAGGGATGATTCTACGTAAAAAAATGTTTTTCCTTAATTTAAACTAAAATTGTTTAAATAATTTTTCAAATTTGTGAGATATAACATAAAAAGTAATCGCACCTTTCGATTCTATAGAAAAAAATATAATCCAGTTAATAGAAATTTTTTCAGAAAATTTCATATGTAGTATGAAGGAATAATTCCATGGTACTACTCTTATTGTCAGACGCACTGTTTATAAGTTGCAGCGTTATGAACAATTTACTTCAATAAAATTGATGTATTTACCAAATTATATCAATAAATTATTAAACCAATTTACAACTTGGGCAGAAACTTATTTGCATTGACACTCTTAAAAGATGAAAGAATTATGGAGATTGTTTCGAAAATACTTTTTATAAATTGTTATTAAAAAAATGGTTATTTTAAATGAAATTTTTCATGAGAAATAGCAATTTTAACAACAATCCACGAAAAGTATTTTTGATTCTATATCAGAATATTAAATTTTGTTAAATAAATGAGGACATTTTTTAAACACTTGTTATGTATCTTTTTGAAAGAAAAGTAACCCAAATATTCGATTCGTAATACCTCGGCGACCTCTCAGTGTTTCGTGAAGTATTAGTTGTGACTCGATTAACTTCTAAACAACTTTTTATTATTTATTAAAATTATATATGTGAAGATGGCATTTATGTAAATGTTTTTGTGATGAAAAACAAACACACTTTATTCTATTATGATACACATTCTTATATTTTATTTCAATATTTTCATAAATATTTTTTATACAGAAATACGAACTTGAAAATAAAATCTGATTACATCCAGTTTTTTGCAATGTAATAATGGCAACCTTCTAATTTATTTTGAATAGAAATACGTATATTATAAGTAATATTGCGAAGATTGAGAAAGACGTAGGAATACTTAATGCCACTAAAAATGTTAAAGCCTGTAAATGTTCGTTTAAGAAACAATCGTACAACTTTGTTAGAGGAATTTGATATCTAGAAAAATTAGGTAGCACGAGCAAGTGAATAACATTTTTCACCCTATCTAAATCTTTGAGATTTGAGTCCTTCATGCGACCAGTTGTAAAAGTAAACGATAGATTTCAAATTTGAAAAAAGACATACCTTTCTTATCACAAATAATGATTTTTAATCATTTTTAATATCTTTATTCATTTTACAATTACTTTCTGTTGTAAACAATTCATTTGCACATTTAATTATTTAAATAGGCAAACCAATGGTAACCAATCTGGTGGCCGACTTGAAGCATGCGCAGTAAAAAAAGATCTGGGATTTGGGAGCACTGAATCTTCATCCAGTGTCTACTACACTGATACCAAAGTGAATTTCTCACCAGGCTGGGTCAACTCCTATGGGCAAAAACGGCAACGTAACGAACTATGGCGCGCGGTCCGAGAGGCAGAAAGGGGTACAGAAATAGTTCACTGCCCGACACAGATGGCGTTCGCGCATTTCTGAAATCGGGGTGCGGGGTGAAGAGGGAGGTAGCGCCGCATACATTGCAGCCATATTGCAATAGTGTTTGACAGTTGCCCAAAACAGTTGAAAACAGTGTTGCAGTTTCATGCAACATGCAGTGTCATGCATTAATTTCAAATGAATGCAAATTAAAGCAAGTGAAAAATGTTAAATAAGGATTGAAATTAAAATTCACTATCATTCATCATTTCACGTTATTTATTTGCTTCGTTTTGCATTTATTATCTCCTTTTTACCTAAAATAATAAAATACTGGTGCACACAAGAGCAATATATGCATGTACATGTGCACAAACCTATGGACGCTGACTTAGTTTCGCCGACCGACACAGATGGCGCTAAAAACGGCACCATTTTTCCCCCACGTAGTTGATCCAACCTGATTTGTCACTGAGCGCCACGACTAAGCGCGCCTTTGCAAATTCTCGCAGATAGTCATGAAGTGTTTCCCTGACTCGAATTCGAGTTCTTTGTTTCTGAATCACGCAATTATTCAATTCAAGTCTCCGAAAATATGAGTTTTTTATAGCCATTTCATGACTGTATAAATGTTCTTTGTAAACTGACTGATAATAATTCCAAGACTGTTGTTCCTTGACTGTGCTTGAAAACTTCCATGATTTTTCTTTATTTTCCCATGAAAATTTATGAACACTTTATAGAAAGTATACAAGACTTCATAAAAATGATGGCCCGTCCAGAAGTCCAGCACTAATCTAGGAAATGTTTCAAGACTTATTTTTTCCGTGTACAGTTGGGCAATGACCAGTCCATGAATCAAGGAGTTAAACGCTATTTGGTCTGACATTTGAAAAATAAATTTCCTCCAACCAAGTCTTGAAGTGATCTGCAAATAATAAAACCAATTATCATTACTTTCATACAATTTTTAATAGAAGTAGATAATGTAATTTTACCTGAGGTAAGTTTTCCCGATTTTGAAGCATCTACGTACACATTAATCGGCCTAAACAATGTCCTATCTACAATTGGTCCAAATTTTCCGCTCGGTTCTTTTAGAATTAGAAATAGAGGTGAAAGAAGTTTCCTATCACCAGATATTAGTGGTTGGATAGTGTAACTGTGGATCGTGGACGGAATATACTTGACAACGTATTTCACCTTTTTTCCCCTTTAACAGCCAAAGTTCTCCTAGAATGAATTCCCAATTGAAAACCACTTTGATCCGAATTATAAACAATCTATACTCTGACACTTGCTATCTCTTGCTTCACACTGGCTAGAAATTCATCTGCCTATTAGAGCACATAATAGATATTGTAAGCTGAATATCCAAGTTTATTCGTGTGCACCACGGTTAAACACGTCCTGGCCAGGGGGTGGCCCAGGTAGGAAACTTGCTTACCAATGAAATCATATGCAATGACTATTACTTACCTGCCAGGTTTATTTCCACTTTGCTGTCAATCCCCGGAATCGACCGAGTTCGTGGGCTACACTCTTTCAGCCCACGAACAACCCACGAAGCCCGTTTATTCTTGTACTCAGGCGCCAGATAGGGATAACCCTATCTGAGCCTCGTAGGATCCGGCTAATTTACACTGGCAGGTCGGCCAGCTCGTCTTGCCCGCATGAGAGAGGGAGCGGGATCGTTGGAGTGAGAGAGAGAGATATGCTTCCGGTAAATTCAATTATAGATAACCCCCGAAATGTTCAAATTAACAAGTGATTCTTTATTTGTACATTAGCTCATTATTTATAAATTAACTTAACCACAAAATTCGAACCTAATTGGACCAACGAGCACCTATGTGCGAATTCAAGTTCCTATGGAACCGTGCCCCCTGACTACTTCATAGTCCTCTTTGCCTTAGATACTTTTCTAGATTCTACGTGGTCATACCTATGGAAACACCTCCCTTTAACCTCGTTACTTTACCCTATTATCTAAAAAGAAACCCCCGGGTGAACCCCAGCGAAACTCCTGGCACCCTATAATGGCCGTCGGGGACACCCACGCTCGGCACGACACCGGTCGGCGTCCATTCCGCGTGCTCACGCTCCAAGATAGCCTGAATATACGCAAAAGTTCTATTCGCTGCGTGATGCAATTGAAAAGTTGCAGCATACAGGAGAAAGAGAGAGGCACATACTCAGAAAAACTCCCACTCAAACTCGGTTGCGTAAGCGTGGGAGACAGAATGGGAGCAAACGGATAAAAAGAGCTCCACAGCAGAAAAACGGCATTCTAGATCTTGCAGCTGAAAAGCGCAGGTCGCGAGAGTCGAACACAAGAGAGAGGACTAGGGAATCTATTCCCTGTCCTCGTCTCCCAATTCCACTCAGTGTGGGTAGCGACCAAATCCTAAGTCCAAAAGACTTGGTATTTAGAACCTACTCCAGAAAGGATTAAGTTCGTCTTGGGGGAGTGCGGATAGACCTATTTCTCCAAACTGCTCAAAAAGGCAATTTAATCTCAGTAGCGATCTACGAGTTTCCTTTGAGATTTTAGAATATTCTTGGGCTTCAAAGAGCAAATTTAAAATTGATTTTATCTTAATATCGTGTTATAGTTTCATTGAAAATTGAAAATAATATTTTGTGGCATAGTTTCAACTCAAAGAGTTTTCGAATAAAATTGTATGTGACTAAAAATCCACCGAAAGCTGTTGCTTTGTTTTGTATGCAGTTGCCTAAATTTAAAGGGTCTATTTTTGAGAGATTTATTCGTTTTGCGCTATCGAAAACTTTTCAGGGTCTACCGTGCCAAGTTGTCATCATAACCAAAGCCAATAAATTACAATCGACCATTTGTGTCTCAAGCCGCTTATAGGAAGATAGAGGAGTTAACTCCTCTACCTGTCTACGAAAACGATTGTCCACAAAAGTTCGAAAGTGAAGAAATATTTATCTCTCTTTGAAAAAGGACCTAGAGTCCGTAAGTCTCTGAAAACCAATTTACGGGATAATAATATTTTGAGCCTCTTTAAAGTAGTCAGCTCTGGGACGCCTTTCCTTGCTCTCCCATCCTTGCATAACAGCGCCTACCTGGACTCGTGGCTTCCTCCGCCCAGCTCGTTTCGTGCGAACGTTCCACGACGGCACCCCCTGCGGGTTAAACCCCTACACCTAAGTGACAGGTTATATTGCAATTATTACCTTTTGAATACTTTCTTTGTGCCTATGAGCAAATTATCTGTTATTAGCATACAACATAATTAAATCTTGGTTAGCTACTAGGTAAATACCCATTAAGGGATTCCTTGCTATGCGAACGGTCTCCTTAGAGAGAGAAAGTTAAAAGAGAGAAATAAAATTTGCATCCAATTGAAATTTTTAGTATGTATCAAATATATTTAGAAATTCACCCAATGAAACTTTCCGATTACACCAAAACTCAAAAAGTTAGGTTATTTTCAAAATTATGAATTTTTGAAAGATATTCACAAGTTATTGAGTTTTAATGTTACGTTGCCGACTGGGGTAATGAAATAATTTTTTTGTCGATGGAATTATGGTTTTTGATCTACTTAGTTTAAACCAAAATGGTTATAGTCTTCAGCTGTGGAAAAATTCCTTTCCGGCTCCGCTAGGATTCGAACCCAAGTCTACTAATTGGCGGTCTAATGCTCTAACCAACTAAGCTACGGAGGGGAACGAGATTCATAATTTATTGTACAACCTCTTACAAGCGAACGACGACGTCATTTCAAGTCTTGTCGAAATTTATATTTTGAATCTTACTGAGAAATTGAGTTTTGATGTTATTTTGTCGACTAGAGTATAGTGAAATATATTGGGTTGGCCAGAAAGTCTTTATCGTTTTCATGGTCTTATTTTGCAATGCTTTCTACAAAATTACAATGAATACTAATCTATGATATATGCATATATCATAGATTAGTGTTCATTGTGATTTTGTAGAAAGGACATTGCGAAATAAAACTATGGAAACAATACAGACTTTTTGGCCAACCCAATACTTAGGAGGCGGATGTTGGGTAATGGAATGAAACAAAAATCACGTATTCTATTTTTTCGCAAAAAACCATTATTATTGATCACGGGGATAGTAGCACGTGTTGACAGATTTAGAATTTTGGCTCGAGTCCCGATCTATTGATATCAGTGGTTCCGGGTGAAGATTATATCCCAAATGAACCGAAATTTATTATCTTAAATGAAATTATCTCAACTGAAGAGCGGCGTAATGGAAGAAAAAATGTATGCCATAATGAGGACTGTAATCTTTCTTTGACACATACTCCCACTATTTTTCGCATAATTGTCGCAGAATTTCTATTAAGAGGGAACCGTTTGATAATCGTACAAAATGAATAACACTTGTGTACGCCGTATTTAATTACCCATTAGGGTGACCAGAAAAAAACATTTTCGGTTTTCTCAGGAGTGAAGGGCAAATAATGTTAGTTTATGCAATTGTAGAAGCCAGATTTTTTTTTCTTCAATTTTAAACAATATTTAGAGGTGGCCCATTGTCTTTGAAACTGGTCATTGCAAAAGCTGACAATTTCGGTAAGTGAAGAGTCGATCGTAAAAGTGCAACCCCAGCTCTTTTTTCATCGATGTGACTTTATAACAGGATTAGTTAGAGTCCCCTGAATTATTATTATCCACTTTTCTGAAAAAGGGAAATATGACTGAAAAAAACTTGCTGAGAATGGGACGGCTTTATGAGTTTATGGTGTCACGACCCTCTGTGATGGACCTTTATGGCTGAGCTGATGAGCGCTCCGCCCCGAAAATTAAACAGCTTAAGTCGTAGACCTGTCAAATTTCAAAAATTTAATCAGATTTGTTTTCAATATTGCACGCTTATTTATACTTTTCCTAATCTGCTTTTTCAGAAAATGTGATCTTGAACCTTCCAAAAAAATATTGTTAAAATTTCAATATAAGGTATCTATTATAAGAGCCGTTATTAGTCTTTTAAAACAGTAGCAAACAGTGAAAATGGCACTTTTCAAGCAACCGTAATTAATGCTTTTTATGAATTTTTAATTAAACGAACGTTTTTATGTGGATTCTGAGAACCTCAACAACAACATATTGAAAGTTCAAATTAAAAAGCGGATAACTTCGTGGTTAAAATCTTGAATGAAAAAAAGTTGTGTTTACCCATGTTAATTACATAAGAACTTCAACGGCAATAAGCCACCTCTAAATATTGTTTAAAATAAAAAACAAAAAAATCTGGCTTCTACAATCGCATAAACTACCGTAATTTGCCCTTCGCTCCTAAGAAAATCAAAAGTGTTTTCTTCTGGTTACCCTATTACCCATACATTTACAATATTCACATAAAACTATCTCAAGGAGGATTTAAGCTTTCAGTTTGATCTTAGCATGATTGGTGTGAAAAAGAGGAATAAAGAAATGTTGCTTGATAGGTTACCGTTTTTAGAGTGCTTCAATCAACTTGTAAAATCAGCCAAATCCAGAATTAAAACGTGTTGCAACAAACATTTAATATTGTATACAATGAAATAGTTGAGGAATGTATTAATTTTTTTTTTAAATAGATGCTGATTACGCATAATTATGAAAGAATTTCGATTAGGAAGTTTTTAAAATAACCAAAGTATTCTAAAAATTGTTTTTGATAATATGATGTACAGAGTATTTGAAAATTGTAGTGTTATACAGCCACTGATATCAAGTCATCAACAGTTACTTAGTAAGTGATTCGTACAAACTATTTAAAATTATTTTTTGTCCTATTTGTTTTAATCCAGTAATATGGAATAAAAAAACAAAATACTCATTATTGCGTAAAATATAGGTACATTTTTATAATTGATCAAATTCAAAAAATCTTTTGTTGAAAAATGTCCTAATAATGTTATTAAAGAAGAGGAAAAAGTATTAGAAAACTATCAAAGAATTATTTAATTAAAGCAGGATGGAGATATAGAATAAATCGATTGTAAAGCCGATGAAAGTACTGTTTCCTGCAATACAAATTCTACTATTTCAGCGATTGAAGAAATTGACCGTTCGAGTCCGTACGATCCAGCAGAAGATCAGAAAAATAGGGACATTTTAAAAACACGATATATAGATGAAAATACTGCAGTGGATGATAAAGATTGTAATTTCCTTGAATTTATGAATTTATTCAACACGTTTGGAGAACTAAAGGAGCCGCCGGCGAAAAAGAAATTCCATAAAATCTCTGATGATAAACATAAGAACGGACAAACAATAGTGATTTAGAACAAACCCTTCAAGAAACGTTATATTATTCAAGCTGTTTTGCGAGAAAGCATTCCAGGTCAGGAAACTAAGTAATATAATACAAGGTGAAAGAAATGGATCTAATTGTGTTGGATATGTAAATTGTTAGGATGAAAAAATGTTTATTTTAGTATTAAAACGGGAATACAGTAGGTATACAGTTAAGATAGTGTCCTAATGTAGTAACAGTAGGAATTCAACTTGTACCAACTACCGACGCCAACCCTGATGTGAAGTTGCAGCCTGTAGTCTGTCTGGTCAACAAAACATTACACGGGCACACTTTTAACTGGAACAATTGTTCAAAGATGGATAATGTCTTCGAAGACATATGGGCTTATCTCGAAAAAAAGTTCGCGGATCTGAAGAAATTTGCATTGATATTGCGAAAAAGAAAATAACAAATCCTGAATTTGACGATGAGAACTGCTCTGCACTCAAAAAATAGCAAGTTTATCCTCCAGTCATGGTGATGCAGGGGACAACATTTCTATAGCTTCCGAGACTACATTACTGTATCAAGAAACGTTTTTCTTATCTACAAAATATTCTTTCTGCTGTCAGTCAGAGTGCTCAGGCTTCAACGGACATTATTTCACTGGTTATTTAATAATGTACCACGTGACGCATATGGGCGTTTCCACGAAAAGTGTCATTTTTCTGTCGCCGTGATATTATACGCAAACCAACACTTAAAATATGTTTTGAAATATTACAAAAAATAGTCAAATATTGGAAAAATGTTATTTGTTTCCATCGAATTACTCGTCTGGAAATATTTTGGTGACAGAAAGGTTTTTCTATTCAAAAGGCCCAAAGTTTTTCGCAAACTAACATCATATTAGTTAGAATAAAAAATAAAAAATCAATTCCATATCAAATTTTTGGCAAGTAAATCCATCATTATTATAATAAGTTAACCCTTTTCTAACAAATTGAATTGGAGAAGAGTTGAAACAAATATTTCTAATTTTTCTTAAAAGTACTAAATTAAAAATAGTTAATGTAATGAAGTGAATACTTGTGTTTCTTCAACTGACTGGTGCTTCTTTACTAAAATTAAAGCGGGGATATTCATTCATTTGTAAGTATTGTTTGTTTTATTCATACTGTTTTCTAATAATGAATTATATATTTTTACCAAAATGTTTAATGTGCTTGTAGTTTTGTACGAATTTCAAATTAATTTTCCAAAATTATTATTAGATATTCAATGAATTTGATTATTGAATATAAATTTGTGTTATCGTTAAATGAAAATAATATTTTCCAACGTTGAAATTTACTTTCCTTGTGTTGAAATCGATTTTGGAGAATTAATGACACAGAAAAAAAATGATATCAAAATGAATTTTTTTGCCTTTTTATTAAAGGTTTTATTTTATCGTTTTCAGAATCAAGCACAGAAAATTGGCATTAGAGATAAGCTTCCACCTTTTTGTGATATTTCGCATTACTTCGTTGTAAAAATGATAATTCAGATAATATATTCTCTTTTAACTGTTACATTTTTGACCTGTTACATTCCATATGGTCAGAATATACATTTCAGTATTGGAAAAGCAACCGACCTTGATTTGAAATAAAAGATGAAGTATGATGATTAAAAATTTATTCATAAATTTTCGAATTTTTCAAAAAGATCCGGCATTATTTCTCTGCAGACACTCGTTATACTGGGTGTTTTTTTTAACTTGAGAAAATGAAGAGTTTTTATTACGGATATTTTTTTCATAGAATGCGTATTTTTTTAGATATTTCGATGTCTCAAGTTAAAAAAAACACCCAGTATATTCTAAATCAATAAGATGGTAATTTACACACTACTGAAAAGTATCCTGAGCATTGAAAAATGAGCGACAACCCTCTTTTACCATCCATTCATAAAATGTCATTCATTAAATTGATTTGATTGATTTATTATTTTCAATATTTTGTGCAAACTGCGCGCATGCAGAAAGATATTGACCAAGCTAAAAATGCGTTTCTACATGTATGTAGAACGTAGGAAAAAAGTTTGAAATGTGTGCCTCGAGATTTGTTTTTAACTTTTCCTTTTAGAGAAAATGACACTGCACGTGGATATGCCCATATGAACAAACATACATGTCACTTGAAAATTTTCAGATTTAATTATATAGTTGTTCAAATTAAGGAACAAACAAAAGCCGTAATAAGCAACAATAATTAAAAATTTTATTTTACGCGATTTGTTCTCTATTCTCCGAACTCAATTTATAGAAGTATTATCTTCTCGTAATGAATAAAAAAAAGTATCTGAATAAAAAATATAGTGTGAACAGAGGTATTTCCGACATCCTTCTAATCCCTACCGAAAATCTAGACGATTTCTAGATGACGTTCGCTAAACGAGCAGAGTCTAGACAGTATCTAGAAATAATCTAGATTTCCTGTAGGGATGAACGACACTGTGCAACAGAAATTCTTTTATCAAAATTATGGGGATTTAAAATAGATACTTGTACGTACGTAAATATTCTGTTATCCACGTAAGTTATATTTCAATATTTATTCAGTACAAAACTAGTGCATTTCTATTCACTGAATAATATTTTTTGACGTCACATATAGAAGGACATGTCGATACTACAAAAAGTAGTGATGTTATTAATTTTAATTAACCGTGAAAGTGAGAAGAAAATGTGCTTTTTATATTGTAGTACTTTCAGAGGTTATTTAATTACCCGTGTAGAAATTTAAATCAGGGCACTACCAGGTCCTGGTAAGGTTGCCTTATTTTATTTAAGGCCCGGATACGGAAATCCTATCGGGCCCTGATGGTGTTTCGTCACGCTCGGAATGGAAAGGGCCGTACGTTGCCAACCTTAGACGGTCCATGTCAGGCAGCCTTTTTTGTGCCTTTAAAATAATTAAGGTCCTTTGCAGGGCCGTGATTATTTCGTATCGAATTCCTTACTTATTTTTGTTAAAATGAGAATGAAATAAATATGAAAATATGTACGATGAATTCAAAAAGTAAACGAACTATTGCTCAAGGCGGCAAGATTCAAATCTTGAAATTTTAAATCAAATCTGTTTCTGTCAAATCTTTTATCCACGATATCAGAATTTTAATAATTATTATTTATAGTGATTAATGTATGTATGTATACCATTAAGCCATTTCCCTTTCGAGGTAGGCGTGACACTACCCGATTCGGGTAGCGTTTCTAGGTGGATAGTTTCTTGTAGTAAATAACTACAAGTGTGGGCTCACCACACCCACGACGCCAACAGTACACAGTAGTATTATTCCCGAATGGTCACCCATCCAAGTACTAACCGCGCCCAACACTGCTTAATTCAGTGATCTAACGAGAACTGGTTTTTTCAGCGTGGTATGACCGTTGGCGATGAAATGGCAATATCATTATTATTTCAAGCATTTTACGTAGCTAAGCACCGTAGATTATTATTTAATTATTGTAAAAAAATCTCATATACTACATAAAAAAAAATCTATACGAATTAATGTATTTCCTCTTTTTTTACGAAAGCGACTATTAATCATTATCATTAGTATGAAAAGTTTGAATAAACTTCGTTAGTCAATAAAAAGGGCCATCTATCCGGACCTTATTCGTACCTAATCAGGGCCGTAAATACGGCCTTTTATCAGATCGCCTTAATTAAAAATAAGGGCAGCCTATCCGAGCCTTATTTGAACCTGATCAGGGCCGTTTTATACATTTTTAAATCAGGTAACCTTATCAGGACCTGGTACGGGCCTTTTTTTAAATAAGGCTAAAAAAGGCATTTTCCACACGGGTATGTTTAGCAATATAATTAAATAAATATAATTCTCAAACTCAAGTAGATGTAATATATTTGTAATATTCTTATCGTACCTTCAAAACCAGTAAACGAAATATATAGGTATCTATCAGTGAACGACACACAACAGATAGAAGTTTTCAGTGAATAATACGCACCATTGTGATTGGTATCCATTGGTATCCATATTCTTATGATTGCTGTTTGTTTTCTTCGTGCGTAGGAAATCGCTTTCTATAAATCTTGAATGTTCAGTATCTATATAATTAGTTTTGGATTATTGTACCTCAAAAATCAATCACCCACACCCCAAAATGAATTTGGCAAAGTCGCGAAATTAAGACATGATATGAACATAACCACACAATATCGAAGGTATTCATTTTCATCGAAAACTTCCTCTTTTCTTATAAAAATACCCATTGTTATATAAAATTATATTCTTTCTAGTCTAAAGTAACTGAATTACGTAATACTTCTTATGAATAACTTTCTGAATGCTTTTAAATTTTAAATAAATACATTTGGTGAAATATGGTGACGTTTACTGAATTTGATTAAATTATTCCTAAGTATAACAAGAGTTTAGCAAAGAATAATCATATCATTGTTCACTATCTAAAGTCGGAGAAAATCTGCCCTTTCACATGAATGGATATTCGTTACCAGAAACTAAACACATAATTTAATATTCTTCTTTTTCCGAAAACGTTTTTTTTAAGGTGTCGGTGATACTTATTTATTAATAATTTCGATTTCTTGAATTAAAATCATAATAAAAGTATGCCGTATTAACCGCGATATATATTTTTATCTTTGATTTGATAAGAAGCTGTGGCCCTTAATATTACACAAGAGTTGGGTGTTATACATTTTTGGCGAGTAGTATGTACCCTGCAAAAAAATCTCCAATCGTTATGAATTGGAAGTGTTGAAATGACGATTAGCAATTAGAACCGTTTGGGGAGGCTCCATAGTGAATTGATTTTAATTGATTCCAATTGCAAAATCAATTCTCGAAACTGGATGTATCCCTTACACCCCTCTTGTAAGAGAGTCCTACAACCTAGCATGAAAATGAAGAATGTTATAAAATATGTTTATCGAAATGAAAATACAATAAGGTGAGCTGAACTCGCATAAACAGTAAGAATATTCAGTGATATTAATACGAAACAGAATGTCTAGTTGCAGCTAGACTTCGCAGAAACTCCAGCGCACTCCAGAGTCCTGTAAGGTTTTACAGTTTGAAAAAAGACCGCGAGTAATTATTTCTTACATTCAGCCATGCTAATACGACTAGGTTACATGCTGAAATCTTGGAAACGCGCTGGTTTTCGAACATTTCTTCAAGGACGCGCGGACACTTCACTGGTATCGCTGCTTGAACTTAAATTATCTTTGTGTTCATATAATTCTTCTTGTGTTAATTTCTTCACTCTTCTTTCTGTGTCGATCTGCTGATTCTCGTTTCCAGATTCGTTGATAAAATCCGCTTTGCTCTAATCGGATTCATTATTACATGAGTTGTCACAAGGAGAATAATCTATCATCGGTTTCCATAACTTCAACTTGCTTACATCGGCAGTGCTTCCATATCGCCGACCAGCTTTATCAATTCTTAGGTCTGAAAAACCATATGTGTCATTAGACAAAATCTTATGAATTACAAGAAGTCCTCTGTATTTGGATTGTAGTTTCGTTGAATCACCAGTTTAAATTGGGGCTACTTTCATAAACACAATCTCTTCTAAATTGTATCAAATATTTAATTGTCGATTTTTGTTGTAGTAAATTTCATACTTGGATGGAGCTTCTTCAATCTTCTGTCTCGCCTCTTCCTGTAAGGTTGCTGGTAGGACATATCCTTTGTTTTGGTTGATTCTCTTACTCTTGTTACTCTCTAGTCTAGGAAAGTGTCCATAAAGACGTTCAAACGCGCTTCTGTTGGTCGATTTGTTGGAGGACTCATTTAAATCTCGGGCATTTGCTTCATATGTTTAGTCCAGTCTTTGTTGTCTCTCTCGTAGATACTTGATTGTATAACAGGAATTAGAGTCTCATTGACTCATTCCACTCCATTCCACCATAGCCGCTTAGATCATGGACTCGGACGGCTAGACTTCTCCTCATAGCTTTCGGTACCACATAAAGAATATTATTATCTATGGCTTTATAGAGAATTCCTTCACGTAAGACATATTCGCTGGTCTCAAATTGCTCTCATCTAGTTCGGCTTCTGGACTTTCAATTGGAGCTCAGCTCATAGCGTCGGCATGAGTAAGTTTTATTCCAGGGCGGTGAAAAATTTTGAATGTGTATGCGCTGAGTAAACCCCCATCGAGATTGAATCATCGGCTTGTTGCAGAAGCACTCCTCCCAATCCTCTCGAACTGGCATCTGTATTAAGCTCCGTAATTATTGTTAGGTCAAATAGTTGTAGAATGGGATAACTGGAGATGCTTTCTTCAGATCAACAAAGCATGGATCGGTTGTTGCATTAAAAATGAATGGTTGGTTCTTCTTCAGTAGTTTGTATAGAGATAACGCTTTTTCAGAAAAGTGAGCAATAAGCCGTCGGAAAAATCCGGCAATACCTAGGAGTCTCCTTACATCCTGCGTGTTTTCCGGCGTAGGGAAGTCTAAAGTCGCACGTATACGTGCGATCTCTGGTAAAGATATCCAACCAGAGATTTCGTAGCCATGATAAAGAACCTTCTTTCGAAATAATCTCTTCACGGAGAAAAATGGATGGTCAAAGTTAGAAAGTCAAAATTTACAGAGCCAGTCATTCCTTCTATATGGTCGAACGGCCCTTCCAACATTTTTTCGACATAGTCAGAAAGACTCTTATTTTGTGGCCAGTCTGACGATTATAAGAACATCAGACTCACTACCAGGGATAACTAAGGTATCCCTTTCGGTATGGTCAATACGCGGATCTTTTTTTTTCACTCATTTCGACCATTCCCGAAGGACTAGATAAACCATCTCATATGCTCGATTGCTCGACGTTTGCGCGTCAATCATGCGCGTGAAATTTTTAGGTTACCGGGTATCGCTAATTGGTGTTTGGTGCTAATTTGCATAACGGACGCGTGGACCGCGAGCTGCTAATAATTATTGACAAGCAGTTTTTAAAGTATTCGCAAGTATTGCTAGTGTTGTGCTTGAGGTGTTTCTCTTGTTATTCCCTAGTGTTGAGAATTTAAACGATCGTATTTGTAAGTATCTATTTTATATAATTATGTGACATTCGAAATAGTTGATCCTGTTATTATTCTTCAGGTTATGTTATAATACAAGCTTAACACTATTATCATTTATATATATATATATATATATTTGTCATTTTTGATTATTTAAATAATCACTGAATATTGTAGTGATTATTAATTCTTAATTGTGAATTTTACAATAAAACTTTATCTTCCAGTTTTCACCTATTCCACATTTAAATTCGTGGAAAGATAGATGGAAGGGTCTAGCTCATACGTGAAGCTGATGAAGAGCTGGAACTGTGGGGAAAAAATTATTCAAATATTGAGAGGTAATAGTCATCAATTTTATATTTTAGAACTTCACTTATTTGGCTGAAAATTAATGTGATTTGTTAAAAACTCGTCTTTTCTTTTTGTAGAAAATTAATCTTAATCGAAAAGTCAACTACTGGGTTAAAAATGTGTGATTTTTGTTGAAAATTTATTTTTGGGTTTAAAAACTAAATGTGTCAAGTTCAAATTTAACTATTTGATTGAAAACTGACCTTTTTTTTCGTCTGTTTTGAAAATTCAACTGCTTTTTAAAAGATTCATTTTTCCTAATTTAAAATTAATTTTTACAGTGAAAATTTAAGTGTTTTATTTTTGTTTGAAAATTAATCTTTTTCGTTTGAAAATTTAACTATATGGTTCAAAATTTATATAATTCCTTACAAATTTCTTTTTTTGGTGGGAAATTCATAATTTTAGTAGAAAATTTAAATGTTTAGTTGAAAAATGAACTTTTTTAGAATTTCGCTTTTTTGGAGTAAAAAAATTATTTCTTAAACTGAAAATTTAACTATTTGGTTGAAAATGAACTTTTTGGATAAAATTTCATATTCTTGGCTTGAAAATACTACTATTTTATATAGGAAATTCGTCTTTTTGTCTTTGAAATTCAAAAATTTCTCTGGAAAGACAACTATGCCGTAGAAAAGTTAACCTTTTTGTAAAAGATTAGTCTTTTTTACAAAATAATTTTTTAAATGAAGTCTATTTCTTAAAATGAAAAGTTACCTGCTCCATTTATAATTAATTTTTTTCATATTTTAGAACTTTACTTATTTCGTTAAAAATTAATGTGGTTTTTCAAAAATTCGTCTTTTCCTTTTGTAGAAAATTAATGTTGATTGAAAAGTCAACCATTTCGTTAAAAATGTGTGAATTTTCTTGAAAATTTATTTTTGGGATTTAAAACAAATGTGTCAAGTTAAAATTCAACTATTTGATTGAAAACTGACCTTTTTGTTGAAACTTCATATTATTGAGTTGAAAATTCCATTATTTTATATAGAAAATTCGTCTGTTTTGAAAATTCAACTGCTTTGTAAAAGGTTCATTTTTCCTAATTTAAAATTAATTTTTACAGTGAAAATTTAAGTGTTTTATTTTTGTTTGAAAATTAATCTTTTTCGTTTGAAAATTCAACTATATGGTTCAAAATTTATATAATTTCTTACAAATTTCTTTTTTTGGTGGGAAATTCATAATTTTTGTAGAAAATTCATATGTTTAGTTGAAAAATGAACTTTTTTTAGAGTTTCGCTTTTTTGGAATGAAAAAATTATTTATTAAATTGAAAATTTAACTATTTGGTTGAAAATGAACTTTTTGGATAAAATTTCATATTTTTGGCTTGAAAATTCTACTATTTCATACAGGAAAGTCGTCTCTTTTTCATTAAAATTCGAAAATTTGTTTGAAAAGTCAACTGTGCTGTAGAAAATTTGAGTTTTTTTGATTACAAAATCATTTTTTAAATGAAAAATCAATTTCTCCAAACAAAAATTCAACTACTCGATTTTTGGTTAAAAATTGTTCTCCTTTTATAATTTACATCTTCACCTATTTGATCGAAAATTTATATATTTTGTTGAAAATTAAATTCTTCCAAATGAAAATTCAACTATTCCATTTTATCAAGCTTATTATTGAAGAAACGCGACTTTTCCGAATGTATGTTAAATTGAGCATTCTTATTTAAAATTTTTATATCAATTTTATTTTGTGATAGCTTAATTTAATTTGTATTTTTTTCAACTTAATTAATTATTTTTAGGGTCTTCGAGCATACCTCGCTGCAAATTTAGAGGGTCGACTTGTCTTGAAATCGGGCGTGAACTTAGGCCACACTTCTCGGACCCATTTGGTCAGATCTGTAGTCGAATACTTGTTCAAATACTTCTCATGTCAGAACAAGTAAGTATATTCATTTTCTGTTTGAAAATTAACTTTTTTCTTCAATATTCGCCTCTTCTGTTTAAAAATTAAATTTATTTGTTGTTGATGCTACTGTTTGGTTACCAATTATTATTATTTATAAAATTCACTATTTGGTTAGAAATTTATATTTTTTCCTTTAAAATGACTTTTTGTTGAAAATCTAAGTTATGTGTAAAAGAAATTGTTTCGTTAAAATTATTATTTTTCGTTGAGGTTTAATCTATTTTATTTGAAATTCGACCATGTTGTTGAAAATTAGCTTTCTTCTTGAAAATTTATCTCCTTTCATTGCAAGTTCAAGTACGTTTGGTTAAAGTTTAATCATTTTGGTTTGAATATTCGATCATTTGGTTGGAAATTCATTTTGTAGTTTGTAATTTAAATATTTGGCTAAAACTTCAATCACATTTTTAAAAATTCATCTCTTTTGCTTGAACGTTTCCAGCTATTTGATTGCAAATGCAAATGTTCGAATTATTCTTTATTCAATTCAATTAACTGATTGAAAATTAATCTTTCGGGCTAAAAATTCAACTGTTTTCTAAAAAATTAGACTTTTGAAATTTGAAGCTCAGCTCTCTTGTTAAAAATATGTCTTGGGGTTGAAAATTCGTCTGTCTTGGTTAAAGTTCAACTATTTTGTCGAGAATACAATATATTCAGACTTGAGATCTTGTGCGATTCATAACATCCTTTATAATTTTAAACGACAACTCCGACTTTTTAAAGCCTTCTAGTCAATTCGAGACCTGGAATCAAAATCAAAACTACTGTGTAGCTACTTTTTATTCTATTAAAGATTCCGTTCTCCTACCTGACGAAAATTCGACCACGGCTTACAAGTATTTACGACACAACGTGGGCACCTTTGAAGAACAAAAGGAAAACTGGCGCTTGTGCATTTCCGAGTGAGCAGCATTTTTAAAGGATAACGACATATTCGACTACATCAAGCTCTTTCCGGTTTTGTGAGTACAGTTTGGATACAAACTGCTCTTACAAGATTTTGATGAAAAGTATTTAGCAAAAAGAAATGCATTATACGCAGTGTGATCACACACAAGGAAATCGTCAGGCAAGCGAAAGTTGTGAGCGTTAGCCGTTTAAGTGCGTTAAATATTAAATAATTAATAATATTCAATAATTTATTCTATGTTATATGTACAATGTTCGACCGCAATTGTGTTAAATTCTAGATTTAGCTTTAATGAAGGCTGTAACGAAATTGTGATTTATGAAGGAATCTCCATAGGTATATATTAAATATAGCAGCGACTGTTTTATCATAAAAGTTATATTTATATTTATGCTCCTAATTCTAAAAATAAAACTGCATTTATAATCACATTCTTCAGCGAACTCTAACCTATTTATCATTAATTAGAATATTTCGTTTAATTTTAAGGTTACGTCAGGGTTTATCATTTTTTCAATCCATATATTGTTTTTGTATACGCTATAGAATATGTTATACTCTACATTTGAATTTCTGTGAAATGATGCTAATTACATAGTACGATGACTTTTATTAATTGATGAATAGTCAGAAGTATTTCCATAGCAATCTTCAGTAAAAACTACTAATTCACAGACAAAACGTTAAAAATTAAATTCATAAAGAATTTTTTCTTACTAATTTCTTTTGTTACGATTTAATATTACAAATTAGTAATTTTTTATTGAAGATTATTATCAGAATGCTTACTATAAATCAATTGATAAAGTTCTCCCCACTGTTTAAATAGTAGTCTTTCATACTAGTCCAGATTAGAAAATCAAATCAAATTTCTTTATTATTCTTCAAAAATAATATAAAAATATATATATGGCTCTTAGAAATAGTAATTTCAATCGTATCAGATTTTTGAATCGACCCTCTGCAATAATCGAATTTGCCCTCCTAAAATATACATTTTGAAATTCCAGGATAATCTAATCGACCATTCCGAGCTGATAGAATCGACTGTATTGAGATAATCAAAGTGGTGATCCGAAGTGTCCAAGCCGACCCTTCACAATGACCAGTTTAACACTTTGAGAAAATCGAATCGACCATCTGAGACCATCGAGTGGTCTGTCTAGAGACAATCATATCGACCCTTTAGCATGATCGGGTCAGCTTTCTTGAAATGACCGATTCGACCGCCCGAAATGATCGAGTCAACACTTTGAGATGATCGATTTGAACCTCTTGTTTCAACCTTCTAGAGATAGTCGCTTTAGCCATATTCAAGGGCTGTCCTATAGTTGACCCTGCAATATGGCTGGTCTGCACATCTAGATGGCCAAACAGACCTTCCATTTTTCTCCGTGTTCACAGATGAACAAAACGCGCATTTTGCCTGAATAAATCGATTTTTTCATCAGCCGCACGGAGTGCGGCGCGCGCCCGCTCTTGTGACTTCAAAAGGCGCGCCCGCCGGAAGGTTATACGATTTCAATTTTCTAGCCACTCTTTCGCTTGAAAGCTGCCTTTCCCGCCCACGAAACCCTTCATGCCCTTACTTAAATCTGGAATTACATGCAAGGACTCGGGTACTCCTTCGTTACTGTATAGGAATTGGATCTGCTGGAACGTATTTCCCACTCGTCCAAAAAATTCAGCTTCTCCTCGATTGGCCCTTGCTGTATCCTGTAAAGGAATTTAAATTCTCCATTGTTGAATCCTCGGTTCAAGTTGATTGTATTGTTCTGCGGCGAATTCTGTCTCGTACGTTCCATGTGCGTATTGTCAACACTTCGTGGTAAGTCGAAGGCATGGTGCCAAACTGAGATTGTCCGTATACGCGAAAAGAAGCGACAGTGTTACTATCATTCCCTGAACATGCCACGTATGAAGAATTTTGTTCGCTCTGTAAGCCACGTACGAATCGCACAAAGTCTACTAACTATATACTCCACCGCTGGATGTTATAAAATATGTTTATTAAAAGGAAGATACAATAAGGCCTTCAGGAGTGAGTATTCAAGATGGATAAGATTTTATGCATTTGGCTCACCCCTGATATCCGCTGCTTTGTACAGAAACGCCCCCTTGCCCACTTCTTCGTGTTTCCTGACCATTTTAAGGAAAGGGTCTTGTCCATTAGCGACTATATGTGATGTACCCAGAATAATCCTGTTGTGAAGACGTTCAAGATTCAGTATTTCGCGACCACCTTGACGGCGTGAGATGTAAAGTCGTGGAACAGAAGACTTAAGGTGCATGCTTTTGTTCATGTGGATAACTTTTCAAGACCCGATATCGAGGGATCTCAGCTCGTCCTTCGTCCACGGAGCTACTCCAAATAAATAGAGTACTAATTTGATGGCAAGCATGTTTGTTGCAGACACTTTGTTCCTCGCCGATAGTTTGGAAGACCATATCCGTCGAATGAGACGTTTGTATCTGCATCGGGAAGTATCCTTTATATATTTCACGTCCTGAATGCGGCTCTGTGGCACGCCAGGTGTGTATAGGTCTCTCCAGCGCCAAGGTGTCGTATAGCACTTCTGTTAACGAGCTCAGGATCTTCGGGGATGCCATTAGGTTTTCCTTTCTTCAAATTAACCTTGGCGTATTTCTCTAACCCGAACTCCATTCCAAACTCCTGAGTGTACTCTTTGGCAATTTCTAGAGCTAGATGTTGTTTTTCTTAATTTCTAGCATAGATCTTAAAATTATCCATGTAAAATACATGAGTGAGTAGCTTTCGGCTACAGGAAAAATGGTC
>CAKNXH010057109.1:78530-95127 GCA_932178445.1 Andricus quercusramuli
TCTCCCAACATTTTTTCCTGTAGCATACCCCCCCCCCCCCCTACTCCCATCCCGAAATTTTTTCTGGCTACAGCCTTAATGACAGGAGAGTAAACTTTCTGCTTCCTGAGTGCAAAGCAGTTCTCACCGTCGACTTCAGGATTTGTTACTTCCTTTTTCGCAACATCGATTCAAATTGCTTTATATCCATAGCTGAAAGTATACACTATCATATAAAGTCCAAAAGTGACACAATCTGAAGATTAGGATAAACTTTTTCTTCAAGGAAGCCTATATATTTTTGAATAAATTATCCAGTTTTGACCAAGTGTTGCAGTCAAAAGTGTGCTCATAAAATGTTTTGTTGAGCAGACAGACTACAATCTGCAACTTTACTTCACGGTTGTCGTTGGCAGTTGGTACAAGTTGGATTCCTGCTGTTACTATAGTAGGATACTACCAAAAGGACTGTATACCTGTTTTAATATCAAAATTAAAAAAAATTTCACCTCAACAATTTACACATCCAACACCATTTGATTTACTTTTTTCACTTTATCGTATAATATTGCTTAGTTTTCTTATCTGGAATGCTTTTTTTTTTTTGCAAAGTAGGTACAACACAGAAAACAATCGTGCGATGCACGTTACGCGCACGGCATGCGAGACATACAGTGCGTGTAGGGTGTGGTGCATATATGTCATATTTTGTGACTGGCATGTACGTGCGAGGCTTATGCGTTGCTCATTTTTTGATAATAATAATGTGAATTATTAATATTGTAGAAATAATAAGTGTCAATAATTTTGTTTGTAATGTTTTTAATGTTCCCGCGCGATCACGTGGTTGCAACAAACTTCAACATGGCGTTTCTTTCTGTTAGTTAGGCTAGGTCGTTCATGATCAGTTTTTTATGGTGCAATATGTGTTTTCATCACTTTTCGTGATTTTTGTAGAAAAAAAAGCTTTTGAAAATGAAAGGAAATCTGACAGGTAAGGTAATTAATGTTTATTTCTCAAGTTTTTTAAAATGTGATATGTGTTTTCTTTTTAACTTTCAAAAGTCCTAGCTATAATGTTAACGGTGTGTTTAATTTATTGCTACTGAAGCTACGAGGATATACTGTTTGTCTTCTGATCGTCAGTATAATAAGTTTGACCAATAATATTTGAAGTGGAAGGGGTTGAGCGCGCAATAAGCTCTAATAATCTCAAAAATTTGTCTTATTAGCCTAATTTTATTCATTTGTTTATAATTTTTGCACACAATCAAAAATTTCTAATGCCAACCTCAAAACTAACCTGAAATATTTCATTTTACGCAACGAATTGCTTAGTTGCATCCAGCCCTCAGGCATTCTACTTGCACGACGTGCGAACTCTTGGAACCTCCATGGATGACGCATCTGCGTCTCAGCATGAGCGCATTCTCTACGGATTTATTCACACGCGTGCTTTCATAGTTGCTCGCACTGTGCGGGCATTTTGTTATATGGGAAAATAATGTGAAGTTTCTTGAAGGTTTTTTTTCCCGAAATCACTATTGGTTGTCCGCTCATATTGTTTATTATCAGAGATTTTTGAAAGTTTTTTTCGGCAGCTGATCTTCTACTGGATCACACTGACTGGAAATATCAATATCTTCAAACGCTGAAATAGTACAATTTTAATTTCAGGAAACAGTACTTTAGTTGGCTTTAGACTCCATTTTTTCGATATCTCCATCCTGCTCTAATAGTAATTTTCGTCGCAGTTTATAAATAAATATACATTGAAGTAACCCGAAAAATCCCATACAATTTTTATCATTCACCCCCTAAACTTGTTTCATTTAGTGAAAAAAATCAACTTATGAACGAAAAATGATTAAATGCGTGATAATAAAACTTTTTTTTGCAGACAGTCGTAAATATAATATCGATTTTTGATTCATATACATAAGTTATAGATATCACTCCTCATTTGGAAAATTTGAGTCATATTTTTATAAGAAAGAATATATTTCGGTGCAGTGTATCTTTTTGGGGTTTATTGACTCGCCAGTTTGAGCGCGCCTGGGGCGCGCAGTTAAATCTCGGGATTCGCGCTCGGTCTTCGTACTTCCCCCAATTTCTGCATATAAACTTTTTCAAATTGAAGGTGAAACAATCAAAAACTGTAATTTGGTGATTATGAATTTTCTTTTTAAACTCCCAGTGCTCCACGCCAATGGGGCTAAAAACCGGAGTTTATAAGGTTCATATTAAAATGCTTTGGAACAAGTGTTTTCTCCCAAATCACAATACATATCAAATCTGAAACTTGACACAAACATTTGTCATGGTTTGATGAGTGTTTACCTGTAAAATGTTTATATTTTTCTTTTAGGTTTTTGATATTTATGTAGAATAAAAATTTTTGAAAGAGGATGTGGAGGAGAAGGTTTCTTTAAGAACCATATTTGACTTACCATTCTTAACCCTTTAAAGCATAAATTTTTTCTTGCATAGAAATTGTTTGAAACTTCATGCACATTAGGGTGGGTCAAAAAAACAAAAAATTGGAATTTCAATTTGGGACGAACGGGAAAAGGTGTATTTTAGTATCACGATTCCCTGAAAAAAATATTTTTTAAATCTAATAATGTTAAGGCCTGCCTCACGCGAAAAAGTTACAAAAAATAGGCTTTTCTCATTTTTCTCTGAAAGTATTGACTTTGTTGAAAAATTTTGTCAGAAAAGTTTCTAGATCTCGGCGAAATAAAACTTTTTTACATCACTTATTTTTGCGTACGATCAGTCGTTTTCAAGAAAAATCGAAATAACGATTTAAAAAAGTGGAAAATGCAATATTAAAGTAAATTCTGCAACCTCAAACCCGTACATTTTGATTTACTGTCAGTTTGTATGCTGAGATGCAACTTTCTGCTTGTTCCAATGATATAAAGAACAACCCAGTACTCACGACGAGGACGTGGTTGCATATTGAGTCCCACCGCAGCCCGTCCCAACCACCCACATTTCAGGGCTTAATGCTATATGCTACTTCTTCCCTCAGTTTCTTTTTGGAAAATTTGTGATTTTCTTTTTTTTCCATCTCCAACATGTCCTGTCTTGATCGCAAGCGTGTCCTCATGAACCATTTCGATTTTTTTGTCCACAAACAGAAGCAGCAGCTTCTGTTACTGCATTGACGCACTAGTCTCCGGTTCTGGCGCCTACGGCGCCCTTACCTACGACTCGTTACAAAAACATTGCGCTCGTTTCAAAAAGGAAAGCCGTGAGTGCGCAGGAGTCACGAAACGACACTTTTCAGAACAAAATCATAAATGGCGTGATTTCATTGTCTCCATGGAAAAATGCAAAATCGCGTTTTGAGTCGGCGAAGGTACGCATGAGCTCTGCTGCATTTTTGTTCTAACGAGCGTGAATGAGACAACAAAGTATAATGTGCGAGGCGATAGGAACACGCTATACTCTTCGTTAGAAACATCGAATCTTCTAATCCACCATGAATTCTCTTTCTATCTTTGTCTACCACGATCTCTCTCTAGCCAACTCTAGCGTTACGAAAATACTCGGGCATGCACAAACAAACCTCTTTTTTGAACTCTACGTCACGCCGTGCTAACTGAACCCTATTGTGTAACTCATCCAACGCGCCGCCAAGCGCCGCTCAAAAAGCGTAATTTTGGGTTTGTCTATGGAGGCATGAAAACACGCCATTTTTATGATTGCGTTCTGAAAACACGTTTTGAAGCGGCGGGACTTATTTTTACCTTCTTTACCTGTCTTTTTGGATCCGCCGTTTTGAAATTTTAATTCCGATTCTTAATCAGCGACCCAAAAACACATGCATGATTTCAGCCCTCATCGAAGCCTATGACGTAAGGCTAAAGCTCTACTTTTTACTCCATAGGGAGTATGCAGTTTGCATTCGCTCGATTTCGCCCCTTGCCACGTCATGTACTATTCTACTCCCTAGAGATTGAAACGTGACGTCAGAAGTGAATAATGAAATTTATACATCTATGAGCTCGCATTTTACGATTATCAGTCCACTCACCGCAAAAACTGTGCGGAAATTTTGGTCGCAGATAATAGAATTTTGCGGTCATTTATGGAAAGTTACCATATATAACTGATCAAATTACCGTAAATTATCGAAAATTTCCGGAGATTTCTAGAATTTTTAAAATTAAATTTTGCTTGTAAAATTACCATAAATCACCGAAAATTTTCATAAATTTCCGGAAATTTATAAATATTCAAAAAAATATTTTTGGGTAATTTATCGTAAGTTACCATATTTACCTGTAGAATTACCATAATTGACCGAAAATTTTCATAAATTTCCGGAAATTTATGGAGATGCAAAAAATGAATTTTGGGTAATTTATGGTAAGTTACCATATTTACCTGTAGAATTACCATAAATTACGAAAAATTTCCGGCAATTTTTTCATTGAATTTTTGATAATTTGAAATAAGTTAACATAAATTTCATGCTTCTTCATTCAACATCTTCTATGCTGAAATCATGACTATGTTTCGAGAAATGTCTGAAATCATCCATTTGTTATGAAAAATATCATATGCGCCAAAGGGGGAAAGGCACTTTTTCGCCTTATGTACGTTTTGAGTACTCGCCTACGACTTGTACTGAAAACATACACTCGTCGAAAGAGCCCCTCTTCTCGCCCTAGGTGCTTAATATGCTATTTTAGGGTTTCTTAATGTCAAACGAAGTTCTAAAATACTTTCAGCATGCCATTTGTTCTTATAATCTGTTAAAAACTATGTGGGAAATATTTACAAACGAGGTCAAAAAGGTGTCATAGATGTATGACACTATGCCGCAAAGGGTGAGACCCTGCGCATATCTGCGCAGTTTGTTTTTCCTCAGCATGACAACGTAGTTCGAGGTGGCAATTCATTGCAATAATTATTCTGTAACTTAATATCATATAAAAAGTAACTTTGATATTAGTTGACGCGATATCTTCTTGTCAATTTTTCAATATTAAGGAAAAAGGACTGTTATGACTGCACTGAAGTGTTGTCGCGTCTTCTGCGGCCAGATATAAAAACCGAGGCTACTGTTCATAGCAGGAATTTCTTTTTAACATTGTTAAGGAATAAGAAGTAATTTCCATAATTTTAAGTTTAACTCTATCATATTAAATATATATTATATTAATTTCTATATCTCGGTCCTGAACTACTTATTCAGATATTGTAAAATAAAGTACAAATTTTATTTTCTATTATCATTTTAGTATTTCTTTTTATTTGGCATTAATCTTTATTCATAATGTGCATTAATATTGAAACAGGCTTACTTGCATTGTCTTCTTTTCATAATAAAAAAATAAGTGCGCCTCTGATCAAAAAAGTTCAAAAGAAAATTGGTGTACTTCGTGTCGATTTTCCACAAATTTAATTTGTTTATATTCCTAATGGTATTTTTTACGATTAAAACAAAAATGTTGGCCCTTTTGTACGAAGGGCGGACACCCGACCAAAACCATGAGGGTTTCAGTCCGAGGCTACGAAACCCTAAAAATAGTTTAAATAAAATTTGCAGATATAATTTAGGCGAACAATTTTGTTACTTGACATTTTATTGTAGCCTGTGTCCTTTTTCAAAAAAAAATTATTTTTTATTTTAATGCTATTTTTCACGATTAAAACAAAATCTACGCGTCTTATCAAAAAATGATTACCATCAAATTTGTAGATCATTTTGAGTGAATAATTTTTGTCTATTCATTTTTTTCGCAACTTGTGTCGTTTATCCAAACAATTTTATTTCTTTATTTTTGATGTCATTTTTTAAGAATGAAACGAAAACCATCCGTTGTATCAGAAAATAAATAACACCAACTTTGGACAATTTTTAGGTTAAACAACTTCGGTTCATTCGTTTTTTTCACAGCTTGTGTCGTTTTTCCAAAAATGTAATTTTTTGTTTTCGATGTTATTTTTTACAATTAAAAGAAAAACTGCGCATTCCATCAAAAATGATTTATATAAATTAGAAGTTCTATTTTGGGTGAACAAATTTTGTCCATTCCTGTTTTTTTTTGTGTGGTTATAATGAGAACCACTGGAAAAAAATGCCGGTTGAGGAACTCGATCTTTCTTTTCGGTCACTGAAAACGTGTGCTAAAGCGCAACCTAATCCGTTTAGTCTTTCAAAAGTTATCCGGTATACAGACAACGACAATAACGCCGACGGCACAACAACAGACAGACACTATCACGGTGAGCCTTTATTAACTTCAACTTAAACTTCTTACTCAACGCTAGTTCTTCGTAAGATTTAATTCTCTGAGGTGGCCCGAATATTTTAGGTGAAAAATGAAAAAAATCGCTCAAAAAATAAAAATTTGAGTGTTCATAAAAGGCTCGATCGATTTTTTTTATTTATCACTTAAAATATTCAGACGACATCAAGAAATTGAATCCTGCGAAGAATTTGCGTTGTTTACTCAAATTGTTTTCAGATTTTCACCATTACATTCAAAGGTCGCCCAGAGCCATTTTAGTGAAAAAATGGATATTCTTAATTAAATTAATGTTGTTTATTAATTAATTACTTCTGGCGCAAATGAATGGTGTTTTATACAATTCAATATTGCACTCAAATTTTTTTCAAACTTTCGCAATGACATTCAAAGGTCGCTTAAGGCCGTTTGAGGGCAAAAATGGCTATTCTTAATTGAATTGACGCTATTTAGTGATTAATTATTTCTGAAGCGCATGAATTTTGTTCTTTACAATTCGATATTGCACTCAGATTTTTTTCAGACTTTCACAATTACATTCAAAGGTCGCTCAAGGCCATTTGAGGGCAAAAATGGATATTCTTAATTGAATTGACGCTATTTATTGACTAGTTCTTTCTGACGCGCATGAATTTTGTTCTTTACAATTCAATATTGCACTTAGATTTTTTTTCAGATTGTTACAATGGCATTCGAGGTTGAAATATGATGCTTGGTGTCGCGCCGAATAATTTCGCTAACATTCTATTTTTCTGACTAAAGATCGATCTGATTTTTGGCATGCAAGGTGCGGGGGTGTCGATCTCGTTGGTGCTTCTTTGGTGCAATTGGATTTCATCTGTTTTGGTTGTAACAGAATTGTTACCATAACGCAGGACTCGGTACGGCCCTGCACGAAAGGGTTGCCGCGCCTCACATGAGACAGAACGGAATCCCCCGAGGGGACCCGACGTCCCGAGCAACAGCACAGCAGTTGCTCAGTCTGTGTTCGCTCGACTCGACGTCGACTGCTCTCGCCTTTAGGCTGCCGTGCCGCTTTCCCCTTGTGCTTATCATTAGTGCTCTTCGCCATCGCTCTTCGACTATCGTCCACTGGGACGCCAACGTTCTCGATATACTACTGGAACCTCCACGAGTAAGAATCTCCACCTTCAACTCGACGGCCCGTTTTAGTACCACCGTGTCGTCCACGCAGACAATCTCCAAGACCACCAGTTCTTCGCCGCGGACTGGCGATCTTCACCCTGTAAGTGGTAATAAATTTTCAACTATTTAATTACCGGCGTTCCTTTCATATCTGACGCCCAACTCAAACACCCACACTTTTTCCTTATCAAATCACTTAACCCGTCAGCTCATAGTTCTTTTGACAACAAAAGAGAAAAGATAGAATCCAGTTACAGGAAAAATAAAAGCGCATCTCTTAATAGAAAGTCAGTACAATTCAATTTAAAAGATAATTTATAAGCACCCCATCATAGAAACACAGAAACACATCAAACCAAAACAGACGACGTAGACTCTCGAGAATAAGTAATAGGTCAAACAGGCATTCTACAATCCACAAAAATAATACAGATACAGATAACAAACCCGAAAATAATCAAACAATTCCAGCAACATGTTTCCTTTTTGACATGATACAAAAGCCATTTCGAATCATGATTAACTGGCCGATTAAGTTCACAAATAATAAAAACGACAGTCCCGCGCATTACCTGAACGAATTAAAAAGATTCAAAAGGGTACACAAAATAAACGACCGCGATATTTTAGAAAATCTAGACGCACTACTAATCTAAGAAGCAAAAGATTGGTGCGAAATAAATAAATCTTCTTGGAGATCATTATCAGACTTTTACGAAGACTTTAAAAATGCTTACATTGACTTACAGAACGATTTTCAGAATAAATTAAGCAAAAAATAAAATTCTGCAACCAAAAACGGACACAAGACTAAACTTTACCCTAGAAAAAGCCTGGAATGGAAATTGCGCAGAACATACAAAAACCTAAGAATAGAATATATAATGTACATTAAAAGTAACGACTTTGAAACTTTTGAGGAATTAGAAGACTTAGGAAAAGAATGGGAAACTGAGCTAGCCAAATCCAAAATTCGAGGGCAAGTTTTACAAATTACTTAACCTGAAATATAGGACAAAATTGAACAAAAGCGTAATAACAGTAGTGGGGATAAAAATAACTCGGATAATAATAAAGATTTAAAGGAAAGTAATAATGGCCAAAATGACAATCAATACGGAAACCGAAGTGAAAATAACCAAACTAAAAAACAATACAAAATAGTGACATTAACCTTTGGAAAAATAAAACAGTTACTCATAAAAATAAAATAGGAAAGGAATCTCAAAAAGCAAATGAGATAAGGGAAATTAAATATAAAAATCAATGGATTAATTTCAAAAATAAAAAAATAAGATTGTTTAATATTTCAGATAATTTAGGGAAAATCGACAAACAACATTTTTGTTCGCTAGAATATTGCGAAGGTATTGTTGAGCTTGACGAAAGCCAACAATCCCAATTAGAAAAATTTTTAGGTCCAAGGTCACGATCCCATTAAACAACGATATTACCACGTGAGACCAAAAATTGAAGAAGCAATTTATCCAACGGTTGATAAACTATTAGAAGAGGAGATAATAGAACCCTCCTGTTCCGACTGGTCTTACCCTATAGTTATGATAAAAAAAAACAGGGGAAAACTATAGAGTCTGTTTGGATTTCAGAAAGGTTAATAATATTACTAAAAAATACCTCTACCCAATCCCACTCATGACAGAAATACTGGACACACTAATATCAGAAAAATTTATCTTGAACAATGATTTAAAGTTAGCTTATTTACAAACACCTTTGGAAGGAAACCAAACCTTTTTTTGTTATTTAGACGACATAGTGATTGTGACTTAAAATTTTGAAGACCATTTAAAATATTTGAATATTGTATTAGATAGAATCAATGATTAAAATTTTAAATCAATTCCCTAAACCAAAAAATATTAAACAATTACAGCGCATAGTAGGGATGTCAAGTTGGTACAGAAAGTTCATTCCACACTCTGCCGAAATTATAGAATCAATGAATAGGTTGTTGAACAAAGATAAAAAACGGGATTCGGGATTAGAACAAGACGAGGTTCTCCAAAAAATTAAAGATCTACTAACTTCGGCACCAATTTTAACCTGCCCAGATTTCACACAACTCTTCCAACTTGGAACCGGCGCGACTAATACGGGGTTAGGAGCCGTACTTACGCAGACAATCGACTGCATAAATTACGTAATCGCTTACGCGAGTAGAAGCCTAAACTGCGCAGAATCTCGGTACTCGGCATCCGAAAAAGAATGCCTAGCGGAAGTTTGCTCCATACGAAAATTGAGGCCATACTCAGAAGGTTAGAGCTTTAAAGTAATCACGTACCATCTAGCGTTAAAGTGGCTCCATGACCTAAAAAATCCCAATGGCCGATTAGCCATATGGGCATTAGAATTACTAGAATATGACTACGAAGTCATATATCGCAAAGGTAGTTCAAATGTAGTCCCTATTGCCCTCTCGATATCAGGAGAACCAACGAAAAATATAGCATTTGCGTTAGCCTATAGCATAGAAAAACCAAAAGCGGACGTTAATGACAAAATAGATCACAGGTATTCTACCAAAATCAGACAAGTTACAAAAAGACCCGAAGAACATGAAAAATGGCCAATCAGAGATCCGCAACTCTACTTTTACAGAATTGGCCCACTCAAATCTACTTTATTACCAGACTCAAACCCCTGGAAATTATTCATACCTGAAGAGCCTTGAAGCTCAAGTTTTACGCGAAAATCACGACGAAACCCAGGCAGGGCATTTAGGCTCAGAGAAAATTAACGCGAAAATTTCCGAGCATTGCTTCTGGCCAGGGGTATATTCGGGCGTAATCAATTACGTGAAAAACTGCCAGATCTGTCAAAGAGTAAAACCAAGTAATCAAAATAAGATAGGATTGATGGGAAAAAGAGTAATCGAAGAATTATGGACCATGGTAGCAGCTGATATCATGGGTCCGCTACCAAGTTCTAAAAAGAGAAAAAACCAATACATTTTAGTTTTCGTAGATATATTTACAAAATGGGTCGAAATAATCCTAATTAAAAAAGCAAACGGGATCACAATAGAGTCAGAATTCCACAAACTTGTCATTTCGCGTTGGGAGACACCTAGGATTCTCCATACTGATACTGGCACGGAATTTCTAAATGAAACACGAAGAGACTTAAAAGAAAAATTCTGTATCAGGCACACGAACACGCCAAAATACTACCCCCAAGCAAACCCGACCGAGCGATACGATAGGACAATTGAACAAATAATTAAAACCTAATTAGATAACGACCATTCCACCTGAAACGAACACATAGACGATTTGCAGTTCGCAATGAATACTAGAAAAAACGCGTCGACCCAATTTACCCCAGCATTGTTAAATTTAGGTCGCGAATTAGAACCAATATGATCCTTAAGAAAAAATTTAGGAAATGATAGTGAGACAGAATTCCAAGGCGTAGATAAATCGACAGAGAAACTGATGAGGTTAGAAATAATAAAAGAGGAAGTACAGAAAAATGTAGATAAGACTAACGAAAGACAAGCCAACAGTTACAATTTAAGGAGAAGACCGATAGAATTTGAAATAGGAGATAGGGTTTCAAAAGAGGTAAGCAAACTATCAAATAGAGCGGATAAAAAGACAGGTAAACCATACCATCAATATGAAGGCCCTTTCATTATTGAAAAGAAAATTTCCCCAACGATTTACGAATCGAAAAATCTTGAAAGCAAGACTAGGCGAATGGAATATAAATGATTTTAAATTAGAAAAGGTAATTATAGACAATGGCACATAGGCATAAGGAATATAAACGAGTTTAAGTCAGAATATGTAGACTTAAACAAGGGCAAAAATGGCATTGAATCAATAGGATTAACCACACAAATGAACTCGAAAAGAACTAGAAAAGAACTGTAAACAATACTCTGAACACAACTGCTTTAAAACGACTCTGATAATTAACTTGGAAGACAGCAGCATTTTGACTCCTAAGACAAAACGGAAGTATCATTTCCCTAAGGGTGTTGGTTAACTCCGACTTGGAATTTTTTTTTCTATAGGCACGGCACTAACTCCATATATAATTTTTCCCGAGTATTTGAGAGCGAAAGAAAGAAAGCTTGTCAAATATCCGGGGTTTTGCGAGATCCTCGGATCAACGAAATTTATAGGAATGAAGCCTTTTGCTGAGGGAATAACTATTTTCGCGGAAATGATTAATTTTTCGAAAGGGAGAAATATGCGGATAGCAGAAGACAGAATTTGAACGGCGAGAACCGTTTGCAAATTTATTTTTTTACTCACAATTCTGACATCACAGAAGTATTTTCAGAGGCTAACTGATATTCTAAGACCCAAATGTTGATTATGGCGAACCTAAATTTTGCGAAATACGTCGCGAAATGGAGAAAAATGTAGAACAAAATTGAGATGTCCTGTATGTGAGGACCATAAGACTGTATTGGTAAGCAGCAAAGCAAACTCGCCAACAGACCGGCTGTCAAATTCGCGCTCCGAATCTTCAATGCTCTGAAGTCCGCACCACACATTGCCACTCGCGAAATCGTGGCCCAAATATTTAAAAAGTTTTTGAAGACAACAACTGCAAATGCACCAATTTTATAGATGAATCAATTTATGATTGTATGTAAATTTGTAAATTTACCCAGTTTCTAATTATAACTTTGAAATTATATATTATAAATTTATCAAGTTATCCAGCAATAAATTCCGAAACCATCAAATTCGATTTCTGGAATTTGGAAATTAGGCCCTCTGCAAATTTATTTATGAATTCCAATTTTATCAAGTGGTCCAACTATAAATTAATTATATGAAGAAGCTTGTAACGGGGGACACGGATTGTAGTCATCTTTTGTGAGCGAAGAGGTCCTCATTTGAGATAAAAAAAGCTGAAACAGTTCACTAAGATGGAAAGCGGTTTACGAGAAAAAAAGGGTTACAAGAAATCCGCGCAATATAACTATCGGTTTGAATTATAGGACTAAAGAGTAAGTAGCGGCGGCGCGGCGGCGGGGTAATGGTCTAGGTTCAAGGCTAGGTGGAGCAACAAAAATCTTTTTCGTGATAAGCTTTTGGAGGGCGGGGGTGCTAAAAAATGCCCTTTATCCCCCAATAAATTATCAATAAAATGAAGAACAGGAATAAAATCAATAAAATTAATAAAATGAATGAAACGGATAAAATGAATCAAATAAATGAAATCAGTATATTAATCATCGTATATTTATATTGAGTTTCTTTATTCTATTACAAAATACAACGAAATGAATCAATAAAATCAATAAATTGAATAAAATCACTAAAATCAAGAAAATCAAATTATAATCAATCAAGTCAGAATTATATTGATTTCAGTGATTTTATTCAATTTATCGATTTTTTTCATTCATTTCATCGTATTTTTTAATAAAATAAAGAAAATGAGTATGAATATCCGATTCTTTCATTTAGAAATACAAAAAAATGAAGCAATGAAGTCAATAAATTGAATAAAATACTAAAATCAGATTATTATCAATAAAATCAAAATTGCACTGATTTAACTGATTTTAGTGCTTTCATTCAATTTATGGATTTCATTGATGTTCTTGATTTTTTTATTTTTCATTTTATGGTAATAATTTTATTTGTTTGTTTTTAGTGATTTTATTGATCTACTTGATTTTTTTGATTAAAAAATAGAATAGAATAAATCAATACAAGCAATAAATTGAATGGAATCACTAGAATAAATAAAAGCGATTTATTATCAACAAAATCAATAAAATAAACAACATCAATGAAATGAATGAAATCATTTACTTTATTTCATTGATAATAATTTAATTTTATGGTTTTTAGTAATTTCATTCAATTTATTGATTTTTTTATTCACTTGATTGTATTTTTTAATAAAATGAAGAAAATCGGTATAAATATTCGATTCATTTATTTAAAGAAACTAGCTGTGAATTCGATTTCGAGTGTTTCCACTTTGTTTGTATTTATAATTATATGGTGCTCATTTCACGAGCAATTTGCTTTCCGCTAGCAAATGTATTTGCTTCCTCATAGAGGAAGCATTGTTATTTTTTTTATTAATAGACAAACCAAAGTCTTCATTTTGCTCAATTCAAAAATAGAAATTTACTAAAAATGAAAAATTACAAAATAATACAAAAAATGTTTTAAATACAAAGACAAATCAGACAAATCAAATCTTGCGTTCGAAATAATAATTTTTTGAGCTGGAAAAGGGAAAGGAAAAGTTCTGTCGCACCCTATCCCTTTCCCAGCTTTATGATTTCTTCACAAAAATTGTCATAATATTACTCTATTTGAAAATTTATGATCAAAAAGTCTTTTCTATTCATGCACCAACTTTAAATTATGTCGATGAAAACAGTTTTTCTGTTTGAAACTGATGATTCAGATATTATAAATGAGCAGAACTTCCCTAATCTTCAATAAAGTGTATTATTATTATTATTATTATAGATCAATCGATTTGCCTCGAATCAAGAGATTTTTTTCGTTCTTGCATCAATTTTCAATTATGTTACTGAAAAAAGTTTTACTATAAAAAACCGTGTTTTCAAATATTATGCAATTTCACAATTTCCATACTCTTCAATAAAATGTATTAATATTATAGGTCAATCGTTGCGTCTCAAATCAACACATCTTTTCTGGTCTTGCATCAACTTTGAATTATGTTAATGAAAACAGTTTTACGATAAAAAAACGATTTTCAAAATATATAAATTACCATAACTTCCCTACTCTTTGATAAAATGCATTATTATTATAGGTCAATCGATTCGCTTCGAACCAAGGAATCTTTTATATTCTTGCATCAACTCTGAATTATGTCAATGAAAAAAGTTTTACTATAAAAAAAAGATTTTCAAAATATATAAATTACAATGACTTGGCTTCCGTTTTCGGTACCGATCGCGAGAGAACTGTTTTGTGTCAAGTGTTGGTTTTTTTGGCTTTGGTGAAGGGAAACAGCGTGTCTGGAAGCAGAAAGGGCATTGAGTGCGGAGATCAGGTGTGAAGGAAGAAGGGTGAGTGTAGGCAAGGGTGTAAAGGTTGAAAGTGAGGTGTGAGAAAAGGAAATTGCAGCGTACGAAAGTTTTGAGGTTAGGAGTGAAAAATTGTTGTCGGGCAAGGGGGGTAAGAGGCAGGCAGGTGAAGAGAGGGTAGCGTCGTGGAACAGTGGGTAAGGTTGGATACTGGGATGCCGACGGTAAGAAGTCCGCAAACGGGCGCCAGAGGTCAGGCGGGAGATGAGGCAATTGCTGACGAGGTTGCGAGCTCGGTTAGTGGAGAAGGGGGAAGATGACAGTAGCGGTAGCGGTCAAGAGACGTTTAAGACGCCGACTAGGGTGGGGATGGCAGAGAGAAGGGATTCAGGTACGGCCCATAAAGGCGGGAGGCCCTCTAACCTACAACGCCTGAACAGGCTAGGGAGCGCGGGCTCGAATCGGAGTTTAGACGAATGGCGAAAAAAAGGGAACGTGACCAGTAGTGAAGGGGAAGACAAAAGAAAAAGAGAGGAAGGGGACGATGAGTTAGAAACAGATAAGGAAAGCAAGAAAGGCAGGAATAAACTCACTAAACGGAAAACACCAGATAGAGATAGGGGGGATGGAGGGATGTTTGAAAAATTAGAGGCTCTCATAAAAAGGGTTTAGAGAGGAAACAAGGAAAAGTTTGGAAGATATGAATAGGCAGGGAAATGTTGTAAGGGGGGAAGCAAGAAAAGTAAGAGAAAAGTGGGAGGAGTGGGATAAACTCTGGAAAGAGGAGAAGGATAAGGTATGGCGTAAGCTAGACAGCATAGAGAATAGACAGAAGGAGGATGACGAGAGGAGAAATATTGAGATACAACAGCTGGAAGAACGGGTGAACAACTTAGAATTGAGGAATGAGCACATGGGGAAAGAAACAGAGGGTGCGGAAATAGACATAGGGAGTAATAAGAACGTCCAAAATGAGAATGAAAGATTGAAGAAGAGACTGAGTTACATTGAAAGGAGATTGGAAGGGGAAGAAAGGGCGAAGAGGAAAAATAACATAATTATTAAGGGATTGACAATGGAGAGTGAAACAGGGGAGGCGGAAATCATAAATCTTCTAAAGATGTTGGAGTGCAGGTAAGGGTAGAAGGAGTTAAGAGAATAGGAGGGACGAAGGAAGTAAAGGAAGGAATGTTTGTAGTAAAAGTAGGGAGTGACGAGGAGAAAAAGAAAATTATGGAGAACAAAAAATTATTGAAAGGAAGAAGGGAAAGAATTGAAGAGGATCTGACATGGAGGGAGAGAAAAAGGAGATGGCAAATAGACCAGAGGGCATGGATAGAGAGGAAAAAGGGGCACATGGTATGGATAGGGAGAGACAGATTATGGATAAATGGGGAGGAATGGTTCTGGGACGAGGAATCAGAAGAAATAAGGAAGAAGGGAAAAAGAGTTGAGAAAGGTAGAAAAAAGGAAGATACAAAAGAGGCTAGAGAGCAAACAGAGGGGTTTCCAAAAAGCAAGGCGGAAGAAAAGTAAGGAGGATAGGGGAGGGAAGGGAGAAGAAAAAAGTGAAAATAGCTTTCTGGAATGTGTCAGGCTTGAAGAACAAGAATGAAGGTTTCTGGCGGGAGTTAGAAAAGTGGGATGTGATTATGATGAGTGAAACCTGGGCGGATGAGAAGGATTGGAAGGGGATGAAAAGGTTGTCACCTAAAGGGTATGTGTGGACAATGCAAGAGGCAAGGAAGGAACACGTTAAAGGTAGAGGAATGGGCGGCATGGTCTCAGGGGTGAGAAAAGAACTGGCAGTAAAAGGTAAAACAGAGCAGGACAGGGAAGAAAAGGAGGGAACAATGGTAAGAAGGATTATAATAGGGAAAGTCAAAATAGCGGTGGTTTGTGTATATAGAAGAAGAGGGGAAGAGGAAGGTTGGAGCGTAATAAGGAGGTGGATGGAGGAAAAGAAGGAAGAATTGGTTTCGATAGGAGGTGACTTAAATGCCTGGACTGGCGAGCAAGGGGGAGGGACTTGGGATGAAGAAAAGGAGGCATATATAAGGAGCTCCAAACATAGGGAAATAGACCGGGAGGGGAGGAGGTTACTAGACATAATAGGAGAAACCGGATGGTTTATATGTAATGGCAATATGAAAGGAGATGAGAAAGGAGAGATTACATTTATAGGTAAGGGAGA
>CAKNXH010057110.1:0-15623 GCA_932178445.1 Andricus quercusramuli
CTGTCTGTTAGTCTGTCTGTTTGTCTGTCTTTCTGTTAGTCTGTCTGCTAGTATGTCTGTCTGTATGTCTGTCTGTATGTCTGTATGTATGTCTGTTAGTATGTCTGTATGTATGTATGTCTGTCTGTTAGTATGTCTGTCTGTCTGTTAGTATGTCTGTCTGTCTGTCTGTCTGTCTGTTAGTATGTCTGCATGTTAGTCTGTCTGTCTGTTAGTCTGTCTGTTATCCTTTATGTCTGCCTGTTAGTCTGTCTTTCTGTTAGTCTGTCTGTTATGCTGTATGTCTGACTGTCTGTTAGTCTGTCTGTTAGCCTGCCTGCCTGTTGGTATGTCTGTCTGTTAATATGTATGTATGTTAGTATGTTAGTATGTCTTTCTGTTAGTCTGTATGACTGTTAGTCTGTCTGTTAGCCTGCCTGCTTGTCTGTTAGTCTGTCTGTTAGCCTGCCTGCCTGCCTGTCTGTCTGTTAGTCTGTCTGTCTGTTAATCTATCTGTCTGTTAGTATGTCTGTCTGTTAATATGTCTGTCTGTTAGTCTGTATGACTGTTAGTCTGTCTGTTATCCTGTATGTCTGCCTGCCTGTCTGTCTGTCTTGCTGACAGTCTGTCTGTTAGCCTGCCTGCCTGTCTTTTAGTTTGTTAGTCTGTCTATTAGTCTGTCTGTTCGTATGTCTGTCTGCTAGTCTGTCTGCTAGCATGTATGTCTTTTAGTCTGTCTGTCTATTAGTATGTCTGCCTGTCTGTTAGTATTTCTGATAGTATTCCTGTCTGTTTTTTATGTCTGTTAGTCTTTCTGCATGTCTGTCTGTTTTTCTGTCTGTGAGTCTGATAGCCTGTCTGTCTGTCTGTCGATTTGTCGGTCTGCTAGTATGTCTGTCTGTTAGTATGTCTGTCTGTCTGTATCTCTGTAAGTCTGTCTATATGTTAGTCTGTCTGTTAGTCTGTCTGTTATTCTGTCTGTTAGTCTGTCTGTTAGTCTGTCTGTAGATTTTTAGTTTGTTAGCACGATAATTCATGAAAATTCAAGAATTTCAATTGCATTTATTAAAAATTTGTTAAATAAAACAATTAAAATTGTAATGTTCAAAGTTTAAATTTTGACACTCTGAAATATTAACGATTCGACGCTTTCTATTTTAAATAGTTCATTTTGAAATTGTTTAGTTTTTAATATTTTATTTATAATTGCTTATTTTAAATAAAAAAGTAAGATATTACTAAATATTAAAAAAATGTCATCCTTATTAAAAAAAATTCTAATTAATTGGTTAAAAATGTAATTTTTTGTTAAAACATGTACTTTTTTCTAAAAAATGTACAAAATTTAGCAAGAAAATACAGTTAAATTTAAAAAGCTAATTTTTTCTCGTATTTTCTTGTAGAAAAGTAAAAACATTTAATGATAAAGTAGAAGTTTGCACAATTCAAAAATTTGTATAACTTTTTATCAATATTTTCATACTTTGTTGTAAACTATTCTTAATTTTAAAATAACTTTCATTTAAAATGAGTAATTATAAATCAAATATTGAAAACTAAATAATTGTAAACTGAAATGTTTGAAATAGAAAGCCTTGAATCGGTAATATTTCAGAAAGTTAAATTTAAATTTTGAACGTTACATTTTTCATTGTTTTATTTTAAAAAAATGTTTAATTCGTAAGTAAAATTATTGAATTTTGATGCATAAATGGAATGGTAATTGAACAATTATCAATTTGAAAAAAATTTGAGTTAGTTGAAGAGATTTTTACAAGTTTTGAGAAGATCCAAACTTAATTTAAAACTGGAAAAGATTTCGAAAAATATAAAACTAAATTTAGATTGTTTAAGATTTTGAAATAAAATTTTGAAGCTTTTTAAGGATTTTCAAACGTTTTAAGAAATTAAGAAAAATCTTAAGTTATCTGGGAAAATTCAAAAAGATTTTTTTTCCCCAAAATTAGTTTTAGAGAATATTAAAAAAAAATTAATTTCGATTGATAAAAGACAACTAAACAGTTATTAATTTGGAAAAAAATCGAGTAAGTGCAAAATATATTCAGAAGATTTGAAAGGATTCCAAAATAATTTGAAACGAGAAAAGATTTTAAAACACAATATAGATTTTTGAAGATTTCCATCACAAAATTGATAAGCTTTTTAATCATTTTGAAAAGTTTTAAACGAATAAAATATTTGGATCAAAATTCCTAGAAAAATAACATTTTTTTTAAATTAACATTAAAAGAATATTTAATAATACTTTACATTTTTTCAAAAAATAATATAGATTATTTCAAGCTAATTTTTTTTATTTTTGTAGTATTTTCAAAAAATTGTAGGAAAAATTCGAGTTCCCAGATAATAAAATTATTATTAGATTCCTGGAAAATTTTCAAGTGATTTTTTAAAGCAAATTTTTAAGAGAATATTTAAAAAGATTTCAAAACTTTCAATATATAAATTAATGTTTTTAGCTTAAAATTGCTTGAAAGTATATAATTTTGAAAAATAAATGTTTTGATTCACTCTTCAATTCATAGTATTGAAAATGATGGTGTGGATATCTATTTTTTTTTTATCTTTCAATTGTACAATGTATAAAAGTTCAAATTTTGCAGTTTAACGGCTTTTAATTAAAAAAATTTCTATTAAAAAGTGTTTAAATCTTCCGCTGATTCGGATTCTAGAAGTGTTGTTTGTAAAAATTTATATTTTTTTGTATTTTTCTACAATTATTTACGTAAAATTAAATGTGTTTTTATGAATATATATATTTAAAAAGTCCTGTAGTTTTCTGTAACACCTTGTAGAATTTTACAACAAAGTAAACAAATATTATTAAAAAGTTATACAAATTTTTGAATTGTAGAAACTTATACTTTATTGTTAATTATTTTACTTCTCTAGAACAAAATACACGAAAAAATTAACTATTTGTATTGAACTGTATTTTAGTGTTAAATTTTGTACATTTTTTTACAAAAAAGTACAGATTTTAACAAAAAATTACAGTTGTAGAAATGTTGTACTTTCTGGTAGAAATTTCTTCCACCAGGGTTCTTCTTTCCTTTTTCCCCTCTCTTTGCTTATTTTGGATTTTTTATTTCCAAAAATTTTGCAGTTAAATTTGAACTTTGGACGTTAAAGAGGAATGTAAATTTTTATTTATTCTGAATTTAATTTATCAAATTTTGAAATATTTTTCAAATAAATTTTTATTTTTGTAGGTACATGTCATTTTGACGAAATTCCGTACTTGTTTCATATGCTTGCGTTGGATATGTTAGGCTTAGAAACACCGATAAAAAATGCAGTCGAACGAAAAATTATGGAAAGATTTACCCAAATGTGGACGGATTTTGCCAAAACGGGGTAATATTTTTAAATTATTTTTACTATTTTTAAAATTTACTATTTTTAAAATACATTTCAGAAAAGAAAAATACAATGTTTATTTTTATGAATGAAATTTGAATTTTTCTAGAAATCCAACGCCTAGTAAGTCGGAATTGATTTCTGTGATTTGGGATCCCGTTGATGACAAAAAAAAATTTCGTTACATGAATATAGACGAAAATATTCATATGGATACAACAATAAGTTATGAAGAACGATTCGCTACTCGAAGAAAACTTCGAAATAAGCTTTAAGATTTGAATATTCTTGAATGGGTATTCAATTACTCTATTTGGAATTAAAATTTTGGCAGATAAAGTAAAATATAGGTAATGGCTAGTGATGTATTTTTGTGCACTGATTACGAATATTTCCATGAAAATTGTCAAAAAAATTTTCAAGGTCAAAACTTGAAAAAAAGCATATTTCAAGCATACGGAAACATACTGAATTATATGTCACGTCGTGGATTGAGAAAGTCAATAATAACTGGGAAGGCACATGGGACGAAACTTCATTTTTTTAGAGATATTGTCGTAAAAAATAATTTCTTACCATAAGCGTTTCTCAATATTTTTAAATTTTTAATGTCTATACAATTAAGTGATAAATTCGATAAATTTTCATTCTAATTATGAACAATTCTTGTAAATTAAATGAATAATCGGTTATGATTATTTTCCGTTTTTAAAACACGGTTTTTATCAGTTTGACCTTGAAAATTATATTTTCAGCAATTTGCATGACATATACACTTTTATTTCATATTTCGCTTTTTGTGAAAAACAGCTGGAAAAAAGCTTCCGGCAGTGTGGAGTCTACCTAAAATATATGTTAATAGATTCGAAAATTTTTAATAATATGAAAAACAGTGAAAAGTTGATTATTATGCTGTTTTTTTTAAAATAAAGACCAGTTTTTTAAAACAGGTGTTTCTGTTCATTTCAACACGGTGAGCCTCAACCAAGTTTAACATAAAAGTCTAAAAGTGACTCGCTATTTTATGGAATTCAAGCCTGTAATGATGTACAATTTAAGCAACAAAAAAAGATCATTGCAGGGCTTTTTATACCGCCGAAATTGGACGCGCATAATGATAAAGAAGAACATCTGTGACTGGGCGAGAAATATAGACAAAATACTGAAATACATTTTACGTCGTATATTAGGAAAGTCAATCATAATTTACCTAAATGAAGTAAATTTATAAAAATTAATAATATAAATTTTGGGTTTTATATTAGGAAAGTCAATAATATGAAAGTCAACCATAATTTACCTAAATTAAATAAATTCATAAAAATGAATGAAGTACATTTTACGTCGCGTATATTGGGAAAGTCAATCATACAAATACAATCATACATTTTATGTTGTATCTTAGGAAAATCTATAATAATTTAGATGAATTAAAGAAATTCATAAAAGTGAATTAAATACATTTTACGTCGTATATTAGGAAAGTCAATAATAGGAAAGTCAATCATATTTTACCTAAATTAAATAAATACATAAAAATGAATGAAATACATTTTTTATGACACATGCATGATTTCAGACCTTTTCGACGCCTATGAAGCGGGGCTAAAGCTCTACTTTTTACTCCCTAGGGACTGAAAAGTGACGTCAGAGATGAATAATTAAGATTATGCATCTATGAGCTTGCATTTTATGATTATCAGCCCACTTACGGTAAAAACTGAGAGGAAATTTTGGTTGCAGTTAATAGAATTTTGCGGTTATTTGTGGAAAGTTACCATATATACCTGTAAAATTAGCATGTATTTCCATAAATTACCGAAATTTTCCATAAATTTCCGGAAATTTGTAAAAATGAATTTTGCGTATTCCATGGTAAGTTAACATATTTACCTGTAAAATTACCATAAATTACCGGAATTTTTCATAAATTTCCGGAAATTTATGGAAATGTTTGAAAATCAATTTTGGGTAAGTTATCATATATACCTGCAAAATTACCATGAATGACCAAAATTTTTCATAAATTTCCGGAAATTTATGGAAATTTTTGAAAATGAATTTCGGGTATTCCATGGTAAGTTACCATATTTACCTGTAAAATTACCATAAATTACCGAAAATTTTTCATAAATTGCCGGAAATTTATGGAAATTTTTCAAAATGAATTTTGGGTCAGTTACTATATTCCACTGTAAAATTGCCATGAATGACCTACATTTTTCATTTTCCGGAAATTTATGAAAATGTTTGAAAATGAATGTTGGGTATTCCGTGGTAAGTTACCATATTTACCTGTAAAATTACCATAAGTTACCAACAATTTTCATAAATTTCCGGAAGTTTATGGAAATTTTTCATAAATTTCCAGAAGTTTATGAAAATGTTTACAAATGAATTTTGGGTAAGTTACCATATTCACCTGTAAAATTACCATAAATTACCGGAATTTTCCAGAAATTTCCGGTAATTTATGGAAATTTTCAAAAATGAATTTTGGGTAATCTATAATAAGTTACCATAAATCACCTCTACAATTACCATAGATTAGATTAACATTGATTTCATGCTTTATTACACAAAATCTAATATGGACTGAAATCATGACTATATTTCGAGAAATGCCTGAAATCATCCATTTGTTATAAAAAATATCGTATGCGCCAAGGGGGAGAGGCACTTTTTCGACTCGTGTATGTTTTCAGTACTCGTCTCCGGCTCGCACTACGCGCTCGCCTACGACTTGTACTGAAAAAATACACTCGTCAAAAAAGCACCTCTTCTCCCCCTAGGTGCATAATATACTATTATGTCTATATTAGGAAAGTCAATCATAATTTACCTAAATTAAGTAAATTTATAAAGATGAATGACATAAATTTTAGGTTTTATATTAGGAAAGTCAACCATAATTTACACTTCACGTCGTATATTAGGAAAGTCAATATATTAGGAATATGAAAGTAAATAATAAGTAATAAATTAGGAAAGTAAATAATTTCCCTGCAGGTATAATTTTGAGGAAGGGAAAACGAAAAAAAGTCGTAAGTTTTGAAAGAAGCATTCAAGAGCAAATTTATTAATTTCAATCTCGAGTTATTCTCGAAAGCGCCCTTCATAATTACTTCCAAATTTCTTTGAAAATATTTTATTATAATTATAATCATCTTTTGTGAAATATTAGTAATCAATACAAAAATACGCATTTATTTTCTATATTATTTTTTGATTTGGATTATCAGTCTTGGAATATTTTGACGTCCACAAGATATTATCGCATACATTATAAATATAAAAATAATTATTTAATGTCACTTTTGAGTAATAAATTAAGTTTGATGTTCTCCAAACTTTTTCTTTTGGTGAAAGTAACTCACTGAAATTTTTTCAAATGATGTAAAAAGCAGTTTCAATGGTAACAAAAATTTTAACTTTTTAAAAATCAAGGTCAATCCAAGCGAATTTCATATAACTTTTGCGCTTATAGTATGCATTAAAAAAATTAATTAATTGATCAATTAAGAAAATTAAATTTTCTTCAATTAACAACAATTGATTTTATAACTGTTTAAGACTACATTTTCAATATTTTTTCAATTTTCTACCATTGAAAATTTAATTTGAATACAATAAATTTTGTAATTGAATAAAATTGATAATCGAATTTTCAACAGGTAAATTTTTAAGTGATGAAAATTCAACTGCTAAAAATTGAAGAAAATTCACAATTGAATTTGAACAGATGAATCTTTAACAGTTGACGAAAGTCAACGGTTGAAAACTAAATTTTGTTCAATTGTCAAAAATTGATGTTTAAACTGTTCAAAATTAAGTTTTGATTTTTTTTTCAATTTTTAACTTTCAAAATCAGTTTTATATAAGATTCGCTTTTCTATTCAATTGTTAACTTTTGCAAATTGAAAAACCTTGAAAGTTGAATTTCCTTCAATTTTCAAGTGTTGATAATTAAATAACAATAAAAACTGAATTAAACTGATAATCGAATTTTCAGCAAATCAGTTTTTAACAGATAAAAAGTCAACTGTTTGAAATTGTAGAAAATAAAAATTTTCAACTTTTAAAAACTGAAGAAAACTGAAAATGGAATTTTGAAAAGTTAAAAATTCAGCTGTTTAAAATTCAATTAGCAATTTTCTTCAATTTTTATCGGTTGAATTTCCAAAAGTTAAAAATTGATCTGTTGAAAATTTAATTATCAATTTAATTCAGATTTCAATTTTTAATTTTCTTAAATTTTCCATAGTTGAATTATCAACTGTTGAAAATTCCACTCATCAAAATTGAAGAGAATTGCTATTTGAATTTTCAACAGCTGAATTTTTAACTTTTCAAAATTTCATTTTCAATTTTTGTCAATTTTGAACCGTTGAAAATTCAATTTTAATACAAGATACAAGAAACACAAAATTGAGATAAATTGATAATCGAATTTTCAGCAGATAAATTTTTAACTGTTGAAAATTCAACTATTACAATTTTTTAAAACCAATTAAAAATTGAATACAAAAATAAAAAATTGAACACCGAATTAAATTGATAATCGAATTTCCAACAGATCAATTTTTAACTGTTGAAAATTCCATTTTCATTTTTTTCAATTTTCAACTTTGAAATTTCAATTTTAATACACGATTCGCACTTCTATTGATTTTTCACCTTTTTTAAATTGATGAACTTTGAAAATTGAATTTTTAATTAAATTGACAATCGAAGTTTGAACAAATCAGTTTTTAACTGTTGAAAATTCAACTTAGAAAAATTGAAGAAAATTTCTAATTGAATTTTCAACAGCTGAATTTTTAACTTTAAAAAATTTATTTTAATTTTTTTCTATTTTCAACCTTTGGAAATTCAATTTCAAAACAAGATACAAGAAACACAAGAAAATTGAAAATTTAGTTAAATTAATAGTCGAATTTTCAGCAGATAATTTTAATTTTGAAAATTCAACTTTTAAAAATTGAAGGAAATTTATAATTGAATTTTCAAAAGCTGAATTTTCAGCAGATGATTTTTTAACTGTTCAAAATTCCATTTTCAATTTTTTTCAATTTTCAACTTTGAAAACTCAATTTTAATATAAGATTCACTTTTTTATTAAAATTAAAAACTGAATTAAATTGATAATCAAATTTTAAAAAGATCCATTTTTAACAGTTAGAAAGTTAGCTGTTGAAAATTGAAGAAAACTGAAAATGGAAGTTTGAAAAGTTAAAAACTCATCTGTTGAAAATTCAATGAGCAATTTTCTTTGATTTTTATCAGTTGAAATTTCAACAGTTAAAAATTGATCTGTTGAAAAATTCGATTATCAATTGAATTCACTTTTGAATTGTGAATTATCTTCAATTTTCCATAATTGAATTATCAACTGTTGAAAATTGAAGGAAACTGAAAATTCAATTTTCAATGTTCTTCAATTTACAAGAGTGAAAATTCAATATAAATGCGAATCTTGTATTAAAATTGAATTTTTAAAGTTGAAAATTGAAAAGAATTGAAAATGGAATTTTTAACAGTTAAAAATTCATCTGTTGAAAATTAAATTTTTTTCAATTTTCAACAATTGATTTTTCAATTACTCAGAATTCCGTTTTTATTTTTTTAAATTCCAACTGTTGAAAATTCAATTTTGATACGAGATTCACTTTTCTATTGAATTTTTAACTGCTGAAAATTGAAAAAATTGATTTTTCATTTTTTCAACTATTAAAAATCTAATTGTTGGAAATTAAATTATCCATTTTTTAATAGTTAAAATTTTGAGGAAACTCCCAATTTTGAATTGAAAACAAGTTAAAAAAAAATTAATAGTCATTCAATGGACTCTCAGTAGGGAATTTGCGAGATTCAACAAAAAAATCCGAAGTCTGATCATTTTCTTGCGATAGGAAGAAATAAGAGGGGTACTATTTTGTGAAATTGAACTTTGAATTTTTAAGCGACACCCTAATTTTGAATCACAGAATCTTAAAAATTATAACAGTTGCATCAATTATAATTTCTAAACTTCATTCAAGTCTGTAGAATCAAAATGCTTGTTCAAAAAAGCCACAACAGCCGGGTGATTGACTTTCCACAACTTCTCTACAATATTTCTGTACTGCTGATCAGGAATTAAAGTATGATTTTTGTATAAAATTATGGCAGCCACAATAGAAGCATGAATCAAATTCAGCTCTGCTAAAGCTTCCGTCAAGAAGCCAATAAAGGTTTCTTCTTTTGACTCGGATTTCTTCAACCGACACATAAAATTTGATAATGCTTTTCCGATATCCACAATCATTTCGCAAGTGAAGATCATGAGCAAATTCGACATCTCCTTTCCAATTTTTAATCCGAACAGCCGACCATCAAACTCTGCCTTTCGAAGTTCAATCACAAAAAATAAGGTCAAGTACGAATTCGAATCTTGAACCGATTTAAGAGAAGAAGAAAACAAATTTAAGATAGCTTTCGGTATTGCTGGATCGATTTTCATTATAATTTCCGTGTTGACAATATCGTTGATAATTTCGCTGAAGCACCGCTTCATCGGATAGAATCTCAAATTCTTTGGATGTGGTTCATCCCAGTGTTTGGATATAGCCGTTGACAACAAATTGCAGAAATTCCTCAGCCCAGATTCGAGTTTATCCTTAGCATCGATCAGGAAATTAATAGCATACAAACGACCTGCTACAGAAACGTCATCACGGCCATCAAATGCAAATTTTTCGACCAAAAGTCGAGAGTAATCTTCTGGGAAAAAGGCAGAGACTTGGGAAGTTGCATTCTTGAGAAAACTACAGATTAGTTGATTTGATAGATCTAGTGTTAAATCAAGCTTCTCGATTTTTGATAATCCAGCTTCGAAATAATCTTTGATGTACTCGTTAGGTACGTTTGAAATTTCCTTCAAGACGTTGAAACACTCGACGTCTTCTTTAGCGAGACCTTCTATGCAAAAACGCATCACTTGCCAAGTTTCTTTGCAAGGTCGATTGATGAAGAAGACATGCGTTTTTTGGAAAACAACTTCCCGGATTGATTTATGTTTCTCGGTTTTCCACAAGTGTTTTAAAAATTCACATAAATCTTCAGTTGGAGCGATGTTAGCCATCAATCTGATTCCATGTTTCCTGACTGAAACTGGTTTGTCAACTGAAGCTTTGGCGAAAGTGATAACCTTCTTGACGGAAACACGTCTTGCAACATTCATTAAACAAGCCAATCCTAGAGACAAGTAATCTCCTTTACAAAGTTTGCCCACTAATTCCAATAATGGAGGAGGGTTTGCTAAATTTATAGCTTCCGGCAGAGAACATATTATTCGGAAGGATTTCTTTGCATCTCCATCAATATCCATCTTATCCAAATAAGGAATCATAGGTCGATGATTCGAACAAATTCTGGACCCTGAAGCAAGAGAGCCAAAATCATCAGCGTTCTTGAATCATCCAGTTTTTTCAAAGATTCTTCTGCGAATTTTATCGGGATTTCTCTGTACCAAGTACACTTTTTAATAAATCTTTCAGTGCGTGTCGAATGAATATTTTCAACACAACTATCCAAGTAGACTTTCCAATTTTCCAAAATCTCCCCATGTTCTTTCTTCAAGAAGTTCATACCCTCTTGTGAAGACAAAGAGGCTATATATGGCTCTTTATGTTGTTCTTTATGTGGGAACAAAGAGTCGAATAATTTGCGTTCATGAATCCAAATCAAGCTTTTCAATTGACCAATTCTATATTGCATTCCCGGATTTTCCACAACAATAAACTTTTTCATTTGTTCTAACAACCACGGATAATTACCCAGATACAGTAATTCTTGCAAAATCCCTTTCTTTGCAATTCTCTCGTTATAATCATAGAGTCCTATAGCCAGTTTTTGAATCGTATTCGAATAATATTCGAATCTATTCATTTTCCAAATCTGATCATCATACGGAAATTTGCGTAGAATGATCTCAATAAACGTCTCTAAACATTTTTTCTCAAATTCTGTATTATCCGTAATGATGTTGAATTTACTGTTCCAGCCTTTGATTTTCATTTCCGCTAATAACGTAATTACATCCTCTATTGGTCTATCATTCAAGAGATTGAAATGAACCCCTTTCTCAAGCAATATTTCCAAAACTGTAGGCCTCTCGTTCAAGTAATCTTTGACATGAGATCTCTTAATCATCTCATTTAATAAATTCCAGTGATCAGCACTCAACATTTCGAGATCAAAATGTCTAAGAAGAGACTCGTAGACTCGAAACCAAAAGATCGATATTTCATTCCGATGTTTTGATGAAATGTATTCCAAAACGAGAAGTAAATCCTCTTTACTTTTGTTGACTTTACATGTGTAAATTAACTGCCCAACTAATTCTGCTCTGTCATCCATTTCCTTAGATTTCGAAATTTGATCCTTAATCTCTGGAATCGAATCTTTTGTTGATAGATAATAGACCCATGATTCTTCGAAATTTTTAGAACAAGGATTCTCGGCGAGTTTCTTACGAGCCAAATCGACTCGATCCTTTTCTGGTAAGATTAACATCAGATCAGGAGTCACTTCATCCAACAAAGTTAGGAGATCCACACCATATAAATCCCTAAAATTCTTCAGGATCAAAGGTAACTTCAGTTCTTGTGGTTGGAACTGTAGATAGAAGAACATTCTAGAAAAGGAAAAACCGTTCGTATTTTTTGGAAAGAAATTTTTAAATATGAGTTCAAACTGCTCTTGGTTTAGTTTTGTCGTAACTAATTTTAATGACAATAGGGGGAGATATTTTCTCGGAAATTTGACCAAGGCATCGTTACCTTTTCCCTTAAGGAACGATTCGACGCATTTGTTTCCTATTTTCATTTTCAAACTGTAATTAAATGAATTGACAATATCAATAACATCGTCAAGATGGTGTTTAATCAGACGTGGCAGAAGGTCTGAATAATCATATGTCTATATTGCCTGTTTCAAGCCGTAAGCTTCTGAGAGACCTTCAAAAGATTCTTCTGCAATACTATATTCGTTTTTGTGAGCCAAGTATTGTGATAAACATTTTATGATACTGCTTCTAGTATTTAACGAAACTTCCGGAAAAATATGGGCCGCAAAATAAGGGAAATTTGTAACCTTATTACTACCATCAAAAAGCTAATCCACTTGTAATCCTCGACTTACAATTGAGAGATCTTCTGATTTTAAACTAGCGATTATACCATCAATATTTTTTAAAATTATCACTATTTCTATTTGAATAAGCGGTTGTAAACATTTTGGAATTCGTGATCCGTATAAAGTTTGTAGAGCAAAATCACCGGGCGCCTGCTTGATATTCTCCTTTCTCTTGGGTGGCATTTGTTGGATGTAGTAAGGAGGATATTCGTCGTGGATAACGGATTTTTTTCTCTACTAAGAGGAAGTGAGAAGGAATTATTCTAATAGATAATAGGAAACAGGAGAAGTAGGGGAACCATAGGAGGGAGTGAGAGAAAATGTTGCCATTTTTGTAAAGGAGGGATGTAAGGCTGATAGATTTCGAGGGATGTGATGTATCTATCCCATAGGATAGAAAGAGATAGCGGATGGAAGAGTGATTTGGAGAGTACCAGAGGAGGAAGTGAGAGGATAAATGTCGAGGGAGGTGGAAACGGGGATTGATGTATCTATCTCCTAAGATAGAAAGAGATAGCGAGTTGAGCGGGTGTTCTTTGATTTAGATTTTCTCCTGAAAAGAATTAGATTAGCGTGGATTCAATTCGTAAGTGGGAAAGGGATGAAGTTAGTCAGTGTGTCGGCTGAAGTGGCTGGTATGCCAGCTGTCTCTGCGGAAACGGGCGGGCTGGTATGCCAGGTAACCCATTAGCGGAGGAAAGAAGAAATGTTGAGTACAGAGGAAGTCGGAGTTGTTAATCGTAGAGTTCGTTCTCATAGTAGATGTGACATCAATTGGCCTCTGGCTGGCTTGCAGCTGGAGGATTTTTGGCGGTTGTAAGAGAGAGAGAAAGAGATATTTCCGTATATGCTTGATTGGCCACGGCAATGGCATGCTCGTGAAGACCTATGGCTGGCTAACAGCTGCGAGGTTCAGTTCCGGTTCCTGCGAAGAACCGAGTCTTCGTGTCTCAGAACCGGTTATTTGGAACCGGCGCTGAATGGTCGAGAGTCGGTTCTGGAACCGGGTCTTCAATCGGTTCTTCGGTTCTGTGCTCCCCACAAAACTTACGCTTGACTGCGGAGTGCAGACACTGCAGACGGACTGACTGACTCTTCTTCTTCTTCTTCTTCTTTACCCACACTCCACTGCACCAGGGAGGGGGAGTAACTAGCCTAGGTCCGGAGATAATTCACTCCATGCAAAATAAAGCGTGACCTATTTGGCCATGGCTATGTAAGTTAATTGCTACAGTGAATATAACTTTGTCTCGAGAGATATTGTGCCACACAGTTAGGTTTTTTGGTTATGAAAAGGAATAATATTGGAAATTAGAGAGGTTAAAGTACGCAAGGTTGGTGGAAGTAAAATGAAGATGGCGTTGTGTATTGAATATAAAGGCGCGAAATATGATTTGAATCGTAGAGAGATGAGAATAATGTGATACTAAAAGAACGAAATGTGGCAAGTAGAACTGCTGATTATATATAAGTATGAAGTGGATTAAATACATAAGTTATTGTTCCTAAAGAATTGTAGTAAATGAAGAAAAGCTTTATTAGTTGGATTGTAGAGAAAGGGTTCAATACTAAACGGTGGGAAAAACCTATTTTTTATAAGAGAAGATTCTAGTGATTTTCTGGAATCTAAATATTTAGGGCAGGCCCATAATACATGATTAATATCTTCATCAGGAAAGCCACAGAAAGCGCACTCCCCCCCATCGATAAAATTTTTCCTAGCTAGACTAGCAGCTAAGTTGTAGTGATTGGCTCGTAGTCTTGAAATAATGACTATTGATTTCCTATCAAGTTTAGATTTATAAAACCATGGTTTATTGAATTTTGATGAATCAAAAAAGTTCCGGAAGTAATATTGACCAATTCCTGCAGATTCCGAAGCTTTACTCCAAGCTTCCAGAGCAGAGTTCAGATGCAAGGGAAGGATTGCTGACCAAATATCAGTGTGAGGAAGTTTTAGATTGTGAAACGTTCCTTCTTTAGTAGCGAGTTTAGCTAAATTGTCGGCTTTTTCATTACCTGGAATACCTTTATGACCAGGTATCCATACTAAAACTATATTTAGACTATTTGTTGTAGCTATATAAAGAAGATTTCGAATCTTGTAGATAAGATATGACGTAGAGGAAGAGTCATTGAAGTTTTGGCAAGCTTGTAATACACTTTTTGAATCCGAAAATATCACTGAATTGCAAATTTTGTTATCCATAATGTGCTGAATTGCCTCACTAATCGCATACGCTTCCGCTGTATATATAGAAGTCTGACTACTAGTCGCAACGGCGCCACGCTTTCGGACTCGGGCGAATGTAGAGTTGATGTAAAATCAACGCATGCGCATTCTGATGCGCACTGAAGAGGTCATTCTTTTCTATTCTCACTCACATCCTTCCGTGAATAAGAGTGAGGAAAGGGAAGAAATTACTTTAAACAACTACAAACCACTGCGCATGCTTGCTCGAATAGCGTATGAATCGCGGCGCGAATTCTCAGCATTCACTTGCTGTGTTATTGATTCCTAAAAATACTAACTTTTAATGATTCACAAGGAAAATTGAAAAATAATAATTATCTATAAGAAAATATTCTTTTAACATATTGGGCCTTAACCATTATTTCTCAATTTATTTCTAATCTTAGAGAACTCATGGTGGTTGGCAGTGCGACAAGAAGAGTTACACTTTGCGAAGTTCACAAGCTCCTTTGTTAAAGTTTGAGGCTCACTTGGGTTGGGGGTCCTAAACAATGACCTAGCTAACAGTTATTCCATTTCTAAAGAAAATCTACTTGGTATTGATAAGGGGTTTAAATAAGTAGGTGGAGCACTGTTGAAAGTTTGAGGCACACCTGAGTCCTCACTAATGACTTAACCTGACCCTTCTTTTATTTCTGCAGAAAATTATCCTGGCTCTAATATAAGCTATATATAAGTTATATTTATATGTTTCAGAACATAATTAAAATTTAAATTTGAAAATAAGAATACGAATTTTATGTATTTAAAATAAATGAATTTTAAATAAATGATTTGTTTATTTCCCAAAATTAACTTGAGCGTGACTGAAACCAATGCGCATGCGCACCTC